>MU382706.1:0-137989 GCA_022495115.1 Xylaria castorea | reverse complement strand
AATTTTTATATAAACAATTTTTTATAACAATATATTATATAACGTGCTAAAAGTGCTTATATTGCTTTAATATATTAACTAAAAGCTTTATATAATTTATTAGTTATAACATAAGTTAAAAAGCTAACAAAAAAAAATATAAAAATATTAAACGTATAACTATAGTAACAAATAAATAACTTATAATAAAGTTTATATTTTATATTATTAAACTTTTGCTATATAAAGCTTTTTATATTTATAAACAGTTTTTTCGTAAATAATAAAAACTTAAGCTTATAGCTTAAATTTGTTATTATATTAGCTATTAAAAATTGTACAAAAAAAAATTTTATAATTTATAGCAATATTATATACTAAAATTTAATTAAATATAAAAAGGTTATATATAATATATTTATAAGTAAACTGTATAAAATAGTTAACAGATTTAATTATATAATTATAATTAGTACTATTTTATAAAAAATTATTTATATAATTAAACTACTTATAATTTTTTTAGTTATTTATACTAATTTAAAATTGTTATATAACTGTTTTATTAAACTAAGTATAACTTAAAAAAAACAATTTATAATTAACATTATATTTTTTTAAAAAGCGTACAAAAATCGCGAAATTTCGGAAATATAATAAGTAAACAAAAAAAACAATTTAATAAATACTTATATAAAAAAAAACTTTAATTTAACATTTAAAAAGTTAGTTATTATAAACTAATTTATTATATAAATAAAAGCTTATATAAATTAAATAATAAACAGTAAAAAAAATTATATAAGTAATACTATTATATTATAAAAAAAAATTGCAAATATTAAATTAACAGTATTATTTATACGCAAATATAACTTATATATAACTAATAGTTTTATTTATTATACGAATAAAATAAAAAGTTATATATAAACTGCGCATAAACTATTATTTACTTATATAAGTTCTTTTTATATAAATAAATATAAACAACAATAAGTTTACTTTTATACTTTACATAAATATATACGTATAAAAGCAAAAGCTACTAACAAGTATTAAATTAAAATTTGTTAATAACAAAAAAATCTTTAGTAATAGCGCTAGCAACAAAAAAATATAGCTAAATATTTGCTAAAAAGTTATTTTAATTTTTAAATGTTTAAAGCTAAAAAATGTTGCTAATAACTTTTAAATTTGTTTAAACTTTCGGATTTTTTTAAAAATTAACATTTTATTTTTTACAAATGTTAAGTTTAAACTTTGCTTATATTAAATACTTTTTAATATAAGTTTTTAAACATTTTAGCAAAATTATTAATTAATATTTAATAAATAAACGTTTAAATTTTTATTATTTAGCTTGTTAATTTAGCAATTTTTGCAAACTTTGCTTATTTTTATAATTTGCTATATTTTAATAAAATTTAGCTATTTTAATTAGCAAATATTTAATAAATAAACAGCTAAAATTATATAATTTTTTTATTACTTTTAAAATTAAACATAAAACTTTAAAAAGCATTTTTTATATTATGTTTTACTAGTTTAATAATTTATTAAAAAATAGCTAAAATATTATTATTTTTTAAGTTATTTAAATAAATATAAAGCTTGCGCTAATATTTTAAATATAAATAAATATTTATAAAATAAATAAAAAGTATACTTTTAGTTTTTTAATTTATTATAAATATTTAATTAAACAATAATATTTAAGCTTTTTATTACTATAAAAACTATTAAATAATTATTATTAAATTAACACAAATTACTAAGGGTATAAATCCTGTAATTATGTCTATTAAGTGTGGTTCTTATAAAAGGTAAGTGGTGGCCGAAAGCCACAGCAAACAGCCACCCACTTAAGTGGGTGGGTTGCAGCCACCTGGTGGGCTAGCCACCAGCCACAGCCCTTGTGGCCCACTAGCCACTACGTGGCTAGTGCCCCCCTACATAGCTGTATCAAGTGCCGCGCACACAGCAAAATCTATTGACCTCAATAGCCCTAGCCCTAGCCACACATATCCCACCAATCCACCAAATCCACCAATAGGTCTGCGTAGGTCTGTACAGGTTTGTAGGTCCGCGCAGGTCTGTACAGGTCTGTAGGTCCGCGTAGGTCCGTACAGGTCTGTAGGTCCGTACAGGTCTGTAGGTCTGTACGGGTCTGTAGGTCTGTACAGGTCTGTAGGTCTGTACAAGTGTAGGTCGGTCTGTACAGGTTTATACAGGTGTACGTAGGTGTAGGCAGGTCTGTACAGGTCTGCAGGTCCGTGAAGGTCTGTATAGGTCTGCAGGTCTGTACAGGTGTGTGTAAGTCTTCGAAGGTTGGCAGGTCTATAGGTCTGTAGGTCTGTGTATACGCTGCGTCGAAGGGAGGAGACAACCACGTTGTTGTTGTTTGAACGAGCAACTAGTTAAAGTGTCGTATGTGCTTCTTACACAGCCGGAGGTGCGTAGGTTTGTACGGGTACCTGAATTCGCCGTACGACTGCCGCGTAATTGTTAAAGACTTCGGTTAAGTAAGGGATTTAAAAGGTGTTTAGTTGGTCGACTGCAATAGTGCTTGTACACGGTCGGGTACCTGAATTCGCCGTTCGAGTAGTACCATTGCCGGGACACAACAAAGTTTTTCTCGACCGCGAGAATCGATCGCGGGAACAACTCAGGGGTTCGAACTGCCGCGGGCAGCAGAGTAGTCGGCTCGGATTTACAACTACCGCGTAGTTGTTAGTCCCAGCCGACCACCAAAGTGGAGGCACCACTTGATACAAATTACTAAGGGTATAAATCCTGTAATTATGTCTATTAAGTGTGGTTCTTGTAAAAGGTAAGTGGTGGCCGAAGGCCACAGCAAACAGCCACCCACTTAAGTGGGTGGGTTGCAGCCACCTGGTGGGCTAGCCACCAGCCACAGCCCTTGTGGCCCACTAGCCACTACGTGGCTAGTGCCCTCCTATATAGCTGTATTATAAATTTAGCTTTATAGCTTTTAATATAATAAACAAAGTTGTTTTAGCTTTTGTTTTAAAAATTACTTTATATATTTTATAAATAAATATTTAATAAATAAAAGCAAAATAAACATATTTAATTATTATATAAAATTTTTATATTAGTTTTATTATTAATATTAATTAATATATAGCAAAAATATTTGCTAATTAAAATATAAACAACATTTTTTTATTAAACGTTAATAAATATTTAAAAAGTATATATTTAAAGTTAACTTATATTTAACGTAAATAATAAAATATTATTTAAGCATTTTTTATATATATAATATATTTTTTATTTAAGCTAAAAGTAAAATTAAAATTTATATTTTAATTTAAATAAATATTTTATAAATAAACATTTAAAAATTATATACTATTTTATTATATTAAAACTGCTTTAGCTAAATTTTTATTTATTTTATTATAATAAATATTAAATACTAAATAAATAAATATATAAAATATATAATTATAAAAAATATTAAGCAAATAAATGTTTAATATTAATATAAAAAAAAAAAAAAGCGCAAAAAAAAGTTGTTATAATAAGTTTAATAAAATTAAAAATTTAAAAATGTTATAAATTTTAATTATAAGCTTAAAACGTTAGCTTTTTAAACCTTAAAACTAATTATATTTTTTTAAAACTATATATTTAAATTTTATTAAATATTTAATAAGTATTTATTTACGTTTATACTAAGTTATATATAAGTAAGCAATAAAAAGATTAGTTAACTATAATTATTACAGTCGGATAAGATTAAGCAAACCCCACCCCCTCCCGATTAGGTTAGGTGCCAAGCCCATAATGGTCGTTTGATCTACTTCCACCCCCGCTGGACCTCTGGTAAACATGAACAACGTCATGCAGGTCGCCAAGCTTTCTCGCTTTTCCCACTTCCCTATCAAGATTCTCGTCCAAGGCACGAAGCGAGGATATCCTCCAATCCGGGCCTACTGTTGTTGATTTCAGCTCGTCACATTACCTATAACAAGCATGCCTGGCAATTCTTAAGCATTCTTTGTCCTTTAATCACAAACCACTTCCCATTTGCACTGCCAATTGTGCTTGTGCTCTCCCGGATTAGCTACGACGATCAAGTTGATATCGAGACCAAGGCCAGGAATTGAGCATCACGCTTTAAGATGGGAAGCTTCAGCTGGCGTAGGATGCTTGGCTGGGACCGTCACCCTGCCCATGATCACAGCAATCGCGAGCGATCTATTATCGAGTCTCGACGACGACGTAAGTTGCATCTCGCCTGTCACACCGCACGACTATAGTGTTGCTTGGCTCTCGGCGTGTCGCGTGAGGAGTTCGATGACTGACGGCTCTGGGCCTCTCTTCTTAGTCTTGCCATTGCATCGGGATCAGTCGATCCAGTCCGCCATTCCCGCTCCCGAAGTGACAAAGGTCGCTCTCCGCTTGCGCTACCTTGTCCAGGAGTGTGTTCCCTGCGAATTGGAAGAGAACCAGATCACCCAACCTCACAGCAAAGTTATCACCCATAAGGTCATCAAAGCTGCAAAAGAGGCGGGTGGCACCGAGAACAGACAATGCGTCGTCTACTGCCTGCTGGTCGCGAAGCAATGGTTTAAACACCAAGCCCTATGCGAGCTCTGGGATGCCGATCTGCACCAAGTCCGCGCCATGGCCTGCGAGGTCATCGCGAAACAGATGTAAGCATAGAGTCCCCATTGTCGCATGAGGGTACCTGGTCATTCATTAACTGAGATGTAGCATCGAGACCGAAGACGACATGACATATCTGCTCCATTCGGTTCTACTGAAGCGGTACTCGATCATTGTTGATGACAAGCCCACGCCACCCGTCAATGTCATTGAAAAGGCCGTTGATCTTCACGCTTTGCGGGTCATTGGCTCCTCGGGCTATCAAAAATGCCTGAGCTACCTCTGGAAAGGCTGGCTTGTGCAGGATGAAGATGACCCTGCCAGCTTTGTTGACTACAAGGAGCGGGGGAACCCGTCACTGGTTTCTCATCTCGACCCAGACCGCATGCGCGCACCGATGTACCAAAACGCTTTCCAGCTCATAATATCTGTTGTATACCTAGCACTCTACACCGGTGCCATCAACACCATCAACCCAACAGGTGACCTCGACTCCGTCGAAGTACTCCTCTATATTTTCACCTTTGGCTTCATCTTCGACGAGCTCACCAAATTTTACAAGGCTGGTTATCATATCCTCGGCTTCTGGAATGCATTCAACAATACCTTGTACTCGCTTCTGATGGTCTCATTGGCTTTACGCTTCGTGGCCTTGAGCCATGGGCAAGATGACACTGAGAAGCGTGAGAAGTTTAATTCATTGAGTTACAACTTTCTCGCATTTGCGGCGCCGATGGTCTGGGCTCGCCTTCTTCTCTATCTCGACTCGTTCCGCTTCTTCGGAGCCATGTTGGTTGTGTTAAAAGTTATGATGAAGGAGAGTCTCATCTTCTTTGCTCTTCTCATCGTCGTTATCATTGGGTTCCTCCAGGCCTTCCTCGGCATGGACTACGCAGATGATATGGCCAGGGAAGACACCCTTTTCATCCTACAAGCGATGGCCAATGCGATCCTACAGAGCCCGGATTTTACTGGTTTCGAGCGGTTTAGTCCACCATTCGGGATTATCCTTTACTATTTATTCACCTTTGTTGTAATGGTATGTAAACACTCATCCACCCCGACTTAACCCCACGATATCATGAACCCACTGCACTAAGAGACTAACTCACCTCTTGTAGGTCATTCTTTTAAACGTGCTTATTGCTTTGTACAACAGCGCGTATGAAGACATCTACGACAACTCGGATGACGAGTATCTCGCTCTTTTTGCTCAGCGGACGATGCAATTCGTCCGAGCACCCGATGAGAATGTCTTTATTGCTCCCTTTAATCTGATTGAGATCTTCCTCCTTATCATTCCTTTCGAGTGGTGGCTGCCTAAGAAGCAGTATGAACGACTGAACGATATCGTCATGGGCACCATCTACTCGCCACTGCTATTCTGTGCGGCCCTGTTCGAAGTTCGCATGGCAAAGGAGGTTCGCATGAACAGGAAGAGGGGCGAGGAAGACGATGACACTATTGAGGAGTGGGAACAGATGGCTGACCAGCTCGACTTCGAGGGCGAGGGTTGGGCCAAGAAGGTCGGCGAGAGCAAGGCCAATGTTGAGGATGACGGGGCTGTGCTGGAGATACGACAGTTGAGATCTGAGGTGAATGAGTTGAAGAATCTCTTGGAAAAACTGGGCAGGGGGCTCGGTGAGAAGACTAATGGTGATAGTCTACTATAATACCTAAGAACGAGTCTGAGTCTGTTGACATCATTCTTCCTTTCTGGTGTGAATCCCGAGGAAAGGGTTCGCCGATTGCTGATGATCCGGGTTCAGCCAATCCAGGTTGGGCAGTAACTGCAGTATGAATTGGACATTGAAAGCCGATGAGTAAGGAAGCATCTACCGTAGACTCCAGAAATATTTCCCAACCGGCTTCGTGTTCACATTGGTATATTAACCTAGGTACAGAATTGGTGTCATTATCCTTGGCCGCCTCCTGATAGACCAAACACGTAAAGCTAGTCATACGAATTATTTGAGATCAAATCTCCTCCTACAGAACTCTTGAACATTGCCTATCCATGAGAATACAGCGACCACGCTCGTCTCATGCGGAACAATCCTGCAGTCAAGTGCATCTTCGCCAGAAGGTATGAGGGCTGTAATTACACATTGCCTATATTTAAGACCAGAACCTCGAGCTGTCTGTCTCCTTTATTGACAGCGGCAACGGTCAGATTCAGCAAATGATAGAGACGCTCATAGGTTTTTTCAGGCGAGTGCTGCGGGAGAGGATGCTGGCTTTAAAAAGCAAGAGATGTAGCTCAGATCTAAGACCATCGAGGCTCCGTTATTGGATCCAGCCATGTCGCGGACCGAAAACATCGATCCGGTTACGATCCGGCTGTTCATCTGTGCCGTGGATCCACTAGCAAGTTAATAATGCCTTGAGGTTCACCGAGGCGTTACCCCCCTCCTGGAATGTGTACTCTACTAATCCGTGGAGATCGACATAGACTGGTAGACCTGCTACGGCGAAAAGCCAAGTTTTCTTGATAATATCTTACAAGTTATTTAGCTATGATTGAATTATTTTTCGCCTTGTTCCACTGTATGCCCATACCGGTAGTTTTCATCACGCCATAGGCGCTGTGAGGGGTTCTTAGACCTATCCCAGTCTCGATATCTCCTCGATAATCCGTTCACAGATAGAAATTAGGGAGGCGGCGTTGATGATCTCCAAAGTTGTGAGTTCAACACTCAGTTCGACCTTCAAGAAGTTGCGGACCTCCACAGCGGCCAAGGAGTCGATGCCGTATGCCGACAACGGCCGTGCAAAGTCCAGCGGATCAGTCACGCGTAGGATCCGTAGAAGATACTTACCCACTACCTGAGTGGTCGTTTCTAGGATGAGCCGTGCCCCAGCTTTAGAATGAATCATGGCCCGGATTGATTCGAGGTCCTTTGGTACCTGAGGACCTGCCTGCCGATCGTCAACACTGTGATCTTGTGAAAAGAGTCCAGCAAAGCGAGCGTCGTGCGAGAGTAGTGAATCTTTCGCTTGGGGAACGCGGAGGCCTGTTATCATGTTTGACGCACTTTGGGCGTTGATGGGAATATGCGATTGCTGTTGGATCGAAAGTCTGAGACTATCACGCAGTATTCTCTCGTTGATCAAATGGAAGACGGACTCGTCAAATCGACTCAACAGGTCGCCGTGTCCGGCAACATAGCCAACGTTTGAGACAACACCCAGGTCAATCGAGCATGCTGGAAGGCCGAGGCCTTGTCGATATAAGGCAAAGGCGTCAAGGAACGTGTTTGCGGCTGCGTAGTTGGCCTGGCCTTTACTTCCATATGTACCGGAGATACTTGAGAGCAGAGTGAAGAAATCCAATGCAAGACCTTCTTCAAGAGATACGTTGTGAAGATTCAAAGTCCCCTTCACCTTGCAATTCAGCACTGCATGATATTCATCTATCCTCATAGAGTCAAACGGGCGATCCTAAATAATGTCGTAAGCTCGATTTCATTTCATAACAGAGTGTCCTTTCGATACTCACATTGAGGACCATGGCGCCTTGAATGATTCCACCGATAGGACTGCCGGTGCTCTTAAAAGCCCTTCTCACATCATCGATGTCTGTGACGTCTCCACGAATCATGTCGACATTACACCCAAAAGCACGGATCTTCGACAGTGCCAATTGCGAATTCTCGTCATCGTGACCGCTTCGCGATAATACTGCTAAGCTCCGAGCGCCATTCTTGGCTAGATATATCGCTAGACTTGAGCAGAGGCCACGAAGGCCGCCGACAATCAGATAGCACACATCATCGCGGAGCCTAATATCTCTCGAGGCACGCCGGACAAGTACTTGGAGGTCAGGTTCCTGGGCTCTGCTTATAACAAGCTTTCCTATGTGCTTGCCACTGCGCATGACTCGCAGTGCGTTCGGTATCTTGTCAAATGGGAATATCTTGATAGGTGCTATTGGCTTAATATGGCCCTTCTCGAAGAGCTCGAATGATTCAGATAGAAGACTATTTTTTTATTAGTTAATGTCAGGAACAAGAACGCCGGAAAGCGGCTATCACAAATTAGAAAGGGTGATTACCTGGCTAATACGTCGTCATTGATATGCTCATTTGATAAGTCGAGCGCTCGGAAAGAGGCGTTACGGTTGAACGGTTCCATAGATAGCATGTTTCGGTCCAGTATGTCCTTTTTCCCTATTTCAACCATTGTACCCCCAGTGGCGATGATTCGCCAGGATTCATCGAGAAGGTCGCCGGCCAGAGAGTTCAGGATGATATCAACCCCATAGCCGCCTGTTTCTTCCAAAATACTGCTTGCAAAGTGGGAGTTTCGAGAAGAGAAGATCCTATCATCTCTGATTCCGTAGTTCGATTTTAAGAATTCTCGTTTTTCCTCCGTCCCAACAGTTGCATAGACCTATAGATACATACGTTAGCAATGTCTACGCGAGGAAGCAGATCTGATGAATTTTTACCTCAGCTCCAATGTGGTGACAAATTTGTATTGCCGATATTCCAACACCGCCAGTAGCCGAGTGAATTAAGACGCGATCTCCTTTCTTGACCTGCGAAATGCGGATGAGGGCATAAATGGATGTCGCAAACACACAGGGGATTGTAGCTGCTTCTTCGAATGTCATCGTTTCAGGAATGGCGTGCACTACCTTGTAACTGGCCTGCACACGATTGCCAAATGAACCTCTTTTGAAGAAAGCCACCCTTTGGCCTTTATAGAAGCTATCAACTTTGGTCCCAGTGCGAGTGATGATTCCGCTGCCCTCTCCACCAAGCAGATGCTCGTTCTCAGGGACAAGTCCGATTGCACTGGCGACATCCTTAAAGTTGATACCAGATGCTATTACATCAATCTCGACCCAATATTCCGGAAGAGGGGGGGCCTCAGTAGACACCTCGCTATATATGAGGGAATCTAGGTTTCCCACACGCTCAGCCCTCAACTTGATTGTGCCTGGTGTAGATTGGAAGGGCATCATGATCGGGGGCCTTCCTGAAGACTCTTCTTCGAGAAATTGATTCATTTTTAGATCTGGGAGAACACGGCTAATGTAAATTATTCCATCCCGTTCGACGAATTCGTTATGTCTACAGCTCCTGTTATCTGTATCGTCGAGGAGATCAAGACAATTCTCTATGGCTTGAGCAGTGGCGTCACCCGATGGGCTCTCGACATCAAGGTTCAGAAGTGTCAGAAACGGTGTTTCGTTACGAATGGTCCTGAAAAGTCCGGTTACCAAAGCCTTTTCTGGGTCGTTTACAGACATTTGTGCCCCTGTTGTGACCCATAGTATGTGACATTCCTTCTGTATAAGACATTGTAACGTGCTCCATTGTTGTTGGTCAAGCGTAGATATCACGGAGGCATTTAGTTCGTCTGTGATAAGGACTTTGCTTCCACATGGAATATTATCTGCGTTAGCCATGACAGAGATTTTCCAAGATGAATTCTGAAGCATGACTTCAATATCTCGGCTGTTGTCATTGCTGAAGTGGATGACCGATATACTTTTTAACTCTGGGGGTTTTTGGGGTGTTGCTTTGCGAGCCAAAACTACACTACTAGATTTCCACAGTGACGTGAAGCCGGGTGAAGTGATTGTGCTAATATAAGGTTCCGCAGCGCGTCCTGTGGCTACAAATAGCACAATTCCATTTTCTTTCAGTGAAAACTCAACAATTTTGATGTATTGGGTTAGAGTTTTCTCCGGAGAAGATGGCAACTTTACGATGGCCAGTTCAAAGTTCGAGTCGAAAGATCCTTGTATATGTTCACTGTTAAGAACAATGTACTCAGTCTGCGGGGTTCCATGGTATTTCTGTCTTACTTCGATGACCGCGGGCGCATTGCTCACGGCGAGAGTGTATTGTGAATAGGCGGTCCTAACGGGCGATTTAGACCCCATGCCATCAAGCCAGAGACTGGAAACATCATCAGGTTCTAGGTTAAACTCAATCACATTCAAGCGTGGGTTTTTGTGTGCAGCCAAATCCATGAATCTGTGTGCAAATGCTAGTGCCGGATTGCTAGATTCGGCCGTCACATTTGCTGCGGTTTTATCCATGAGCCTCTTAAGGCCTGTTTCGTCGAGAAGCGTGATATCAGCATCCCACGAAAGTTGGCAATAGGTATGAGATGAGCTGGTGATCTCCGCATTGCCCAATGTAGCATACCGTATTCCTTTCATGTCCAGCAACAAGTCGCCATGTTCAGGATGGTACACTGTGCACGAAAAAGTATGATTTTTCATGACTTCCTTTCGCCCAACCCCAGTGAAGTTGGAGCGAGCGACCGAAATCCCTCCTCGAGGCTGCGACGACCTGAAAGGCACAAGAAGACTGTCGATCTGGAGCGGAACCAAGGTGTCGGTGTTGTGAGAATCCTCTTCCCATGTAGCTGTGACGCTCTGGAAGCAGCCATCCATGCAAGCAGGATGTAGCGGGTATGAGCTTTGTGCATACCCGGACGTCGGCGGTTCTAATGATACTTTCGATCGACCCGTTCGCTGGCCAGTGGCAGATTCCATTGCTATGATCTTCTGAAAAGATGGCCCGAAGTTAAACCCATAGTCACGCATCGTCTTGTACCACTTGCCATTCGACATCGGATATTCGAATGGTCGTAGCACAGACTTTGGTGCGGCCGGTGCCCAAAACTCCGTGTCTATACGGATGAAGCCTGATGCATGATCGCTCCATGTTCCATGTTTTTCTGCCGATATTTTGAACTGGAACCACGCTGGGCTGGATCCCAATGGAGGCGTCAAAGTAAGCAAAACTAACGGAGAATCGTCCGAGTCATCTAGAAACAGTGCTTTGAGGAATCTGATATCTCTCAGACGGTAAGAATACTTTTCTGGAGCATTCTCTTTCCACATTGTCATATAAGCCGTCTGGTACATGGCTTCCATGGCCATGCAGATATATCCGGTGCCCGGGAGAACAATGCTATTGCCTAATTTATGGCCTTCGAGCCAGATATTGTTGGCGAGCTTCAGCTTGTTCCTCCATAAAGGTGATTGCCAAGAAGTCCCCGGAACCTTGGTCCCCAGTAAATCGTGCTTGACAAATGGACGAAACCGCCAATCTTTACTAGCTAGGCTTTCATGCCAAAATTTCTTAGAGTGATTCCAAACATAGTTTGGAAGGTCAACGAGGAAAGACGACGAGTCGCTGTTTAAATCATTGACGCGGTTGAGATCCACAAGGCCGCCAGCCATAAACAGCCTGCCAGCTACCCCGTAGAGAGACATCAATGTCTCCGGACCTCTCACAGCCACAGAAGTGTAAGTTGGTTGTAGTGTAAGATGAGAATGGCTATCGCAGATTTGTGAGACGGGGCCGGACAATGCGTTAGACGGGCCGACTTCGATTAGAAAGTTAGCCCCGTCTTTGGAATCAATCATGGCCCCCACTGCAGTCTGAAATTGAACTTGTGATCTCAAGTTGCGTACCCAGTATTCAAGTTCGACTGGTTTAGTTAACCGGCTGCCGCTCACCGATGAGAACATCGTTGCTTTGCCATGTCCTGCGCTGGAGATTCCAACCTCGGTTTCCAATAGTTGAGCATACCTCTCTGCTATTTGATCCATATATGTAGAGTGATAAGCAAATTCGACTTGAAGCATGCGAGCAAAATGGCCATCCTCCTGTATTTTGTGCATGAGCCGGTTTAAGGCCTTGGTTGGACCTGAGAGCGTTACGCTCTCTGGACTATTAAGACACGCAACTTCTACTCGATCGTCACTGTTATGAATGTAGTTTTCAACAGCATTGGCTGAAATGCCTACTGCAAGCATGCCAAGATTGATCATTGGTCGCAACTCTTTGATGGCCTGTCCTCTAAAAAACGCGATCTTAATCGCCTCCTCAGCTGTAAGGTAGCCCGCAGCAACAGCGGCGGCGATCTCGCCAGACGAATGGCCTGCAACTGCCACGGGCTTGACGCCCCAATCAGATAGGACCCCAAGATAAGCCAACTGCAGTGCAGTGACGATTGGCTGCGATATTTCTGGCTCTCGGAGGATATTTGGGTCATTTTCATCAACCAACTTGGACATCAATGACCATGTAGGGGGGTTGGAAAGATTTGCCAGAACTTTGTCAAGAGTTTCAACGATCTCCCTTGCAACAGGTAACATACGTACGAGGTCTCTTCCCATCATTGGCCATTGTGCGCCCTGACCAGTGAAAACCAGTCCAACTTTAATAGTGTGGTTCCACAACTTGCTAGTAACAAAAGAGGCGGGACTTAATCGCGGACTCTTCTGTATACTATAAGCTCTGTAGAATAGATGGCTTCGTCGCTCTGAAAGAGTAAATGCTAGGTCATGCAAAGTAACCTCGACACTTGGATGTAGTAGATGGGACGAAAGCTTTTTAATGGAAGCCTTTAAAGCAATCTCGTCGTTTGCTGATAGAACTATCAACTTAGGTTTAGAGCGGTACCCATTCATTGCACCATCGCCGTTGCAGAAGAAATCAGTATCGATGTTCTCGCTCTTGACGTACGAGCTTTTGAATTTCGGCCACGATTTACCTAGTAGATACTCTGGACTTTCGAGAATGGCGTGGGCATTGCTACCGCCAAACCCAAAGGAATTGATGCTGGCACGGCGCTTTGTATGTTGTGGCCAACTTATAGGGTCGTGGAAGGCCTGGACTTGGGATTTCTTAAAGTCGATTCTGGGATTTGGGTCCAAGAAAGTGGCAGTTCCGGGGATTTTCCCATTTTCCAGGGCGAGAACGACTTTAATCACACTTGTTAAACCTGAAGCGGCTTCTGAATGGCCAACATTGCCTTTGACTGATCCGATAGCCAAGGGCTGGTTTTCTGGTCGTCGTGTATGGGCAAAGATCATTTCCACACCCTCAACTTCAATAGGATCTCCAGCAATTGTCCCGGTGCCATGGCACTCGAGATATCCTGTGTCAGCCAGGTCCGCTTCATTAAAGCCTGCATTTTCGTAAGCGTCACGGATAGCCCGAGCTTGAGCCACGGGATTAGGCATAGAGATTCCAGGGGTTTTGCCAGCACTGTTTGTTGAAGTACCACGAATAACGGCACGAATTGGGTCAGCATCCCGTAGAGCGTCTTCAAGTCGTTTCAGAAAGATAACATTAATAGCTTCGGCAGCAACATAGCCATCAGCCTTACTATCAAAGGCATGGCACCTTCCTGTCGGAGATGCTGCAGCTCGCATGTTGCCCATGTCCTCGTTCCTTTCGGGGCTGAGGTACATGTTTACACCACCTACAAACATCGCATTAACGTGGTTGTTCCCAAGATATAAGCATGCCATATCCAGAGCTGTAAGCGCGCTTGAACAGGCGGTATCAACGGACATGCTGAATACCAAAGTTAGTAATTACTCTCATCTAATCTCGACGCGTGTATCATACAGAAAATGATGGGAAGTTCAAAATTCTCTGACCTTGGTCCGTTGATGTTGAGAAAATGGCTGATGCGATTACTCATGAGAGACCGGCTAGAGCCTATCGTCGGAGAGTCTGTTCTGTCTTCAACGTCTTTAAGATCCATGTCATAATAATCTTAATAAAGTTAGTAAAAGTTAGTAAAATTAATGATTCTTATTAGAAGACTTGGGAAAACCAACCGACCGCGCTCGCACCAACTAGACACCCGACCCGTTGGCCGCTGAGCTTTTCAATGGGTATGCCAGCATTTTCCAAGCACTCATAGGTCACTTCCATCAGGTTTCTCTGTTGAGGGTCCATGGCAATGGCATCTGAGTCATTTATGTTAAAGAACTGAGCATCAAACTCGGCCGGATCCACGAACTCCATGAACATTGCTCCGGGAGTTTTCATTGTCTGAGGCTTTGCCGAAGAATCGAAGTGTCCAGATAGGTTGAAACGATTCTGTGGCGGCTCATTAGAGGCTACTCCTCCGTGCATCATGAAGTCCCAGAAATCGTTTGGCGTGCTGCAGCGCCCAGGGAGACGGCACGCCATCCCAATGATAGCGATTGGCGTCTGGACATGATTCTTGAATTTGCTGTGCGGAATAGACGTGGTCTCTGGAGCGATATGGGAGCGGTGATTGTCAGTAGCTCGGTTGGTTAATGGGACATCAAGATGTCCATTCTTATGCTTCTCGACTAAGGGGGTCTTCCCTATTGATGACTTGAGCCTGGCTTGCGAAGACATACTCCACCGTGTAACAATAACAGATTTTCTGTAGCGGAAGAAAAAACTGGATTATGGTGATAAATATCAGGACGGTTGAGTAGTAGGATTTTTCGAACAGCCTGGATAAGGATTTGCACACAGGTACATTATCGAGTCACACAAGAGCCTGATATATACTCTGGGCAGTACCGTATAAGGTCAGAAGAGGGGTTGAAAGACTCGCGTAACCAATCCGAGTTATAACTTTCATCTGCGTTATCTGATAATACTACATAGGTCTTGATATCGTAGGAGGACTTCGTAGCTGTTGCCTTGATGATCTACAGTCTGCTTTCTTATCATTTTGTAAACCCCTCTCGGTCCACCATTGTACCTGACTGCTATCGGTATGTTATTATACCGAGATTTAAAGGAGCTTTGTTTATCTACGTATTCGTATGTGGTGTAAATATAGAGAGAATACGGTGAGTTGTCTTACCCCTCTTCTTCCATGCTTTTCTACGAGGGCTGTCACTTACGCTTCTGCGTAGAACTGTCTTTAAAAGGGGCATGCAAATCCCGGACTAAGATGTGTCGCATCCCATATCATCCATCGATCCTATACCAAACCACGTCAAAATGACAACCCACGAAGAGATTAGTTTCCAAACCCTAGATAGCCTCACCCTTAGGGGTTCTCTCTATCTAGCGGGTCCCAACAAGCCTGCAGTCATTATCACACCAGGGGTGAGTTTGAAAATTAAAACTTGGTCACAATAGACTCAACTATGCATAGTTCAATGTCACAAGAGATGTGCTCTTGCCCAGGATTGCGCAGTACTTTCAGCTGCAAGGGATCACGGCTCTGGTCTACGATCCTCGCTCTATCGGTTCCAGCGACGGCATGCCCCGGAACGACATCAACCCCGCACAGCAAGTAACGGACTATCACGACGCGTTGACATTCCTGAAGACAGATGGACGTGTCGATCCCGAGCGTATCGTCTACTGGGGCTTCTCGTTTGGTGGTGCAGTAGCCTTGGCCGCCGCCGCACTCGATAAGAGAGCTAAGGCAGTCATTGCGGTGTGCCCGCTTACTCAATGGGACCTTGACACGAACAGATGGCAGGGCGTCATGGGAAAGGCAATGCAGGATCGAGAGTCGCGCTTGAGTGGTAACGCACCTTTTAGTCTTCCTATGATAACAGACACGGGGATTAATCCGGCTGGTTTCTCGTCGGGTATAGGGGCCAATGAGCTTAGTCTCGTGGCGGAGGCCAAAAAAATCCCAGGTTTCAATCTCAATACGACGATCCAGACCTATTACAACATTATGTCCTGGAATCCATTTAAGCTGCTCAAATTCGTCTCACCTACCCCGGTCCTGGTAGTGTCACCAGAAGATGACCACATCTCGCCCCTCGCTGATCAGAAGGAGCTAATCTACAAGAAAGTGACTGGACCGAAGCGGATGCATGTAGTTCCAAAAAAAGGACACATGGATGTATTGGACGGCGAGAGTTTTGAGGCTGTCATGGCTGTGCAAGTCGATTTCATTCGTCAGTGCTTCAACGACGATGTCGTATGGGATTCGGAGATGTAAACCTGAAAGGAAATGGCGACTCGTAAGCGAGGTGTGAATCCCTAAGGGTACCTATCCAGATAGATTGGGGAGGATCCCGCTACTTCGGGTAGCACGATAAAATGCATAATTAAAGTGCAGACTTACCATTGTTTGGTTCCATGGGGTAAATACTGCGTATTGTGTAGGGTTACACTGATGTACCGGAAGGAACCAGTATAAAATCGACAGACCCAGGTTGTTATTATGCGGGCTACGGTCTAGACTAACTAGTTAATCCTTTCCGAGGTTCAAACCCCAGATGCGGTCCTTATCAAGATCCTAGCTATCGAAGCATTGGCTGGATAAGTTTCAACTTTCTGTTAAAGCAATGATGATAATTATAGGCATTCAGGTCGCATCCTAGGTATAATACCGTGCCCGAAGCTCATTGCGGCCTCACAAAGAGACTAGAGTAAGCTAGGATTATAGCGCCATCGAATGCTGGGGCAAGGAGTTTCAGTACCTTTTCTTAGAACTCGGCTTTTCTTGAGCCCGTCCAATCTTCCCGGTATCGACTGTCAAGGAGAATAACGTACAATTCTAGCCATGAGTGAAGTTGTAAGCGTAGATGTTTGGATCCTACAGCTGAACGATTTCAAATAATTATGAGCCTGTGCTTAGGGGTTGGTTGTGAAGTAATAATTGAAGTGCAATACCTTTAAAATCATGTTCAAGCCATTTTGCAACGCACAAGATTTCAAGTGGTTTTGACGTGTTGACACTACTAAGTGAAGCCGATTTAAAATGAGTTTTCTTCAGATATCCGCCCTTTTTGTTGTCCTAGCCTTATTTCCCAGAGCTTATGGGATGCCCTATGGGAACACAAACTGCAAGAGTATTCCAGGTGACCCTGGCTGGCCCAGTTCAGAGGACTGGGAGAGCCTGAATAGAACGGTAGATGGCCGTTTAATTTCTACTGTTCCTATTGCAACGATTTGCCATGGTTCGGATTATCATCAGGGTCAGTGTCAAGAACTCCAGCAGGCTTGGCCCTTTGCCAATGTGCAGTGAGTCAGCAGTCAACTATGAACCATTCTAGTTCTAATGAACATTGAAAAGTGCCCAAGCACCAGGGGAATTCCTTGCGCCTTATTTCCAAAATCAGTCCTGCGAACCGTTCACGAGCCAAGGAAAACCATGTGAGCTTGGGAACTATGCTCGTTACTCCATCAACGTGTCCACTGTTAGCCACGTCCAAGCTGGCATCCAGTTCGCCCGCGAGAACAAAATCCGGTTGACAATCAAGAATACTGGACACGAGTGAGTTAATTCTTACTAGTTTGTAAATTGCACTGTTGGCTAACACAAAAAGTCTTCTTGGCAAGTCGACTGGAAGAGGGGCTTTGTCTTTGTGGACACACCATATGAACACCATCGACTTTATTGATCGCTATGACGGGGCCGGCAACTATCATGGGCCTGCTGTGCGGCTAGGAGCTGGTGTTTTAACATCTGAAGTCTTTGCTGCCGCCAACAACTCAGGTTTCCGAGTTATTACTGGCACATGTCCAGATGTCGGCGTTGCGGGGGGTTTCACGCCTGGTGGAGGTCACGGAATCTTCACTTCAAGCTATGGTATGGCCGCCGACAGTGTGCTGGAGTGGGAGATCGTCACGGCTCAGGGCGAGCATATCATGGCAACGCCCACAGCTCACGCAGATTTATACTGGGCTCTGAGTGGTGGAGGTGCAGGTACCTTTGCTGTCGTCATATCCATGGTCACGCGTATCTATCCCGATGGGATCATGGGCGGCGCCAGAATTTCTTTCGACGTGGACATGGCCGGAGGCATCGAGGAGTTCTGGGATGGTGTCGCCGCGTTCCAATTCGCATTAGGGTCCGTGGTGGACGCCGGTGCGGTCGTCTCATACCTCTTGACGCCAACTGCTCTCGATGTTTACGGCATCTCAATGCCAGATCGGAATGCATCTATGGTCGACCAGGTGTTGTTACCAGTTATTTCTGCAATGGAAAATCTTGGTATTAGCTTGAACATTACTAAATCGACTCACCCTGGTTTTCTCGACTTTTACGACCAGTACTTTTTACAAGCGGTTACAACAACTCCTAACGCCCAAATCACTGGAGGGCGTCTTGTGCCGCGATCTATAATAGAGAGCAGATCTGGAACTAAGAGCGTCACTCAAGCATTTCGAAACGCGGCCGAAGCCGGGTTCGGGATCGTATGCGATGCCGTGAATGCAGACCGGGTGCCTATGAATGACAATGCGGTTTTCCTTAACTGGAGGTCCACCTTACTTACCTGCATATTTGTCAAGACCTGGGATTTTAGCATACCGTGGACAGAAATGGCAACATACCAAACAAATTTGACTAAGTTTATCATGCCTACGATCGAGGCTGCCACCCCAGGCGGGGGAGCTTATCTGAACGAAGCAAATTTCCAACAGCCAAATTGGCAAGACATGTTTTACGGTACCAACTACCGTCGGCTAAAAGGTATCAAAGACCGCGTTGACCCGTTAGGTGTCTTCTACGCTCGGACGGCCGTGGGAAGCGAAGAATGGGCGGAAGATACGGATGGCAGGTTATGCCAAACATGATTGCCATTCAGGCCACATGTGTTACCGAAAATCAAGCAGATGGTTGATTGAATCCTGTTCTAGACTTACCTCTACTTTACTTGACTGTCCCCTCAATCTCCACCAGAGAAGGACTAACAAAAAATATAAAATTTGTTGGAACCATTGGTATTGACTACACTTATGGACATTGGCGTACGATGTATTGCCATGTGTGCCGTACAGTGTTAGCCGTACGGGCACACATGTGATTACCCCTTTTTATCTCCTATCGTACGAAGCTTTTTTTTTTCTACTTTTTTAGATAAACAAATATAGTATAATACAGCCTATTCTATTCACCCGACTTAAACGTACGATCGTACAAAGCCCATTCAACAAAATTACCGATATTATTACTGTCACACGGACGACCCAAGGGATTGTGACTGCCTCAGGCACCCAAAACCCTTCGGGCCAAAACCTCCAATATCATATATATAATCATATGAGCGGCAAGGCTGTTCCCGTACCCGTTCCGCGCGTTCTCTGGATAATCTGATTGCACCCGAGGCTATACAAGAGCGAGGGCCAGGAACGAAAACGAGGCTTTTACATATAGAGATGAAGGTCGCCGCCTAGCCCAAAGAGAAAGACTAGACCTTCATAGCCCCCTTGACGCCCTAGATAATTATTGCAATATGAACACTCTTCCAAGCCCTTGTTACAATTACTCACCTTTATTCTCATAGGTGACTGCCGTACTTACTTTGAGAAGGTAGATTATAGACATAAGATAGCATTTTCTACTTCACATTTTGAAATCGCGTGAAAATGGTAGCTACTCGTCGTTAGGATTGATGCCTAGATTTGCTTGATACGATGTAGGACGCTTAGGTGAACACTTCCTCCCGCTAATACCCCAACTTTCGACTAAACTATAGATCCTGTACTATCCTTGTGGTGTTCACCATTGGTATTCTTTGCCAGATATGGCATCGATGAACTTGCCGGAACACTTCTCACGGCTAGCTTGGT
The DNA here is from genome assembly GCA_022495115.1 of Xylaria castorea. Lineage (NCBI taxonomy): Eukaryota > Fungi > Ascomycota > Sordariomycetes > Xylariales > Xylariaceae > Xylaria > Xylaria castorea. Next base: position 118,064 of record MU382706.1, on the reverse strand, counting down.
CGATCTATGCAATTTAGATTAGGTAGAATCAATGTCGATGACGTAAAGACTCACGAGTGTCATGATTTTCTCGGCGCTTTCCTCTGCTGTCGTTGGTGCCTTTTCCAAGCCAAGAAACTTGGCCGTTTTTGTGCCCATATCAGTAGCAACCAGACTAGCCAAAACGCATGTAAGTTATTGTTCGTGGTAGTTGTTTAAGAGGCGGTCTAACCCAGGGTTGATAGCAACAGCAGTAAGCCACGGGTTACCGCAATGCGCTGCCCTATAGTCGTACGTTATTAGGCACTTTATGTCATATGATTCAGCTTACAGCCCACGGGAGACTTACAGAGTGATCCAGTTCAACGCCGCCTTCGATATACAATAAGACGGTCCCACAAAAGTGTGGCCACTATTCAACGTTAGAAGTCAACAAGCATATCATACATACTGCCATTTATCTCTTATCCCCAAGAAAGGATGCGGTAGTTAACGAAGCCAAAGAAAGAAGCAAAGCACCAGCAACAACATACCGTTCCATTCCGCCGATAGTGCCAGCGGCACTGCTGATTGGCGCGAACTTAGGACTGCTGGATTTGCTGAGCAATCCATGACAGGCCTGGTACAAAGAGAGAGGGCCCAAAGCGTTTACTTGGAATGTATTTGCCACGACTTCTAAATCGACTGTCTCAAGAGGAATTAGCGGCGGGCTAACGCCAGCATTTGGAATCAAGATGTCGATATGATCAATGCCTTCGCCTTCCATTACTTTTACGGCGTCGAGAGCGTCTGTGGTAGAAGAGTTCTCAAGTTTGACAAGAATCAGCTTCGATCCACTGCCTTTCGTAAATGCTTTTAACTCAGCGACTCCTGGAGCAGCATCGTCGCGGATACTTCCTACAACTGTGCAGTTAGGGCGCGAGACATAAGCTCGGGCCAAAGCGTTTCCGAGGCCTGACAGATAATTAATGAGTTATCGTTTTAACTTGGGAACTATCACTTGACGCACCTCTCCCAACACCGGTGATAACTACAACGAGCTGGTCTGGCATTGTAGCAGAGCTTGGATATTGAGAATTGCTGATGTGAAAGTGTATATTGGCAAGTCAAGCCTAGGGATAATAGAAAACAGTTCAAGTTGGAATTCACAAGATGGAAGGGTCGATTTCGACAACACTCATCGTCGTACAGATGACAAATCATCTCAGTCTTGCTGTTAGCCGTTGGAGATAAGAGTTTCCTGCGCCTTAATGCTGCCTAGAAGTTATCTGCCGTCTTGCATTGTGCTTTAGATGCGCTGCAACAGTGACTTTTAATCGACATACTCCTCTCGTATGATTTAAATAGCGGGCATGAAAAGCTTATATTCAAAGCACTGCTACTGTAACGGCAACTTTAAATGCAACCGTCTTGCTTATTTCTTATTTTGAGATACGACCGTTCACGACACATATGTAGCACCTTAGTGAACACCTACAGGACGGTTACCAGGGGAAGGTTCCTGAGATACCGTGACAAACCCTATTAAGACCAGGTGTACAGGCACATTGCTAACCAGGCCAAGCCCCCAAGCCAGGGTCTTCTCCGAATACAACCTACACTTGAGTAGTAATTGCGACAGACCCTAGATCCCACTCAAGGTGGTTGGATTAGCAGGCACACACAAACGTGTATGCATACATGCATTATGTAGTATCCTATATTATCCCTGTCGCTGCACTGCTTATTCCTGCCTTTAGACGCGTGGCCGCGTCTTCATCACTGGTAACCAAGCCCTGCCCGCCATTGTAAGATTTCTAGTAGTATAGGACCTATGCTGCACCATTGGGCATCATTTCATAATTGGAACAGCTATTAGCCGAATCTCCAGAATTATGCAGTTATGTAGGGGAAACGAATGAGAATAATAGGTGACATTCAACCCCCAACCAGTCGGATGAGAGCTAAGCTTTTCAAACTGCTACAAAGCCATCTATCCCACCAGGCGCTAAAAGCTATAGCATTTGCATACAGATATAGACATACAGTAATTCTGGATGACGCAATTTTCCATACTGACTTAACTAACATAATATTACTATTTAAGAATAGTTAGCTCATTTAATTCTATATAATAATTAGTAATGCGTTATCTTTAAAAAATTGTAGTTTCTCGCTGTGTTTTATTATATAACGGAAGTTATAATAGCCTTTATGCAGCCTTCGTAAGTTGTTAAACTCCTGACCTTCGCGAGGGCACGAACCCTAGTGGTTGTCATCAAGCATGGGCATCTTTCCAATTTTGGCCTTCTAAATCTATACTTCCACGCTCGTCTGAAACCGATAGGGGCTTCTTCTCCCGGGTGCAGTTAATCAATCACGTAAAAAGGGTCTCGACCGAAGTCATCGGCTTCAACCTCCTCTAACACATCAACGACTAGTAAGCTGATGACTGTTTTAAATAATGGAACCTGGGACTTTTGTTCTACCGCCTGTCAAGCTATGGCCTATTTACACTATCATTAGTGTTCTGACAGTTCTCGTGGTGCGAGGGGTCTACCTCGTCACTTACAGGTTGTACATTCATCCCCTAGCTAAATTTCCAGGGCCAAAACTTGCAGCTGTGACGCATTGGTATGAGGCCTACTATGATCTCTTTAGCCAAGGCGGAGGGCAGTGGACGTTCCAGATACGGCGTTTGCACGAAACCTACGGGCCAATCATCCGTATCAATCCGGATGAAATACATATTGCCGACCCGGAGTTTTATGATACAGTCTATTGCAGCAGTTCTCCCAACCGGCCCATTGACAAAACTGAAAAGTTTAGGCACCGGTTCAGTATTCCAGAAGCTACGTCCCTGACAGCTCTGGCAGAAGTCCATCGCAGACGGCGTGCTGCCATAGCGCCCTACTTCTCCAAAGCACGCATTAGAAGTCGCAATGGCGATTTGCAAATACTCCTCGACCGCATCTCGCGACGCCTATCGACTGAGTACGCGGGAACTGGCAAGATCATCAACGTAGGTTTCATGTGGGGTGCAATGGCGTCCGACATAATCACGGAAATAGCTTTCGCTCAACCTACCAACTTCTCATCCGCGCCAGACTTCACCTCACCTTTCATGGTTGCGGTCGCACAAGCCGTTCACTTCGTCCATGTTATGACACACTTCGGTTTTCTTGTGACAGCTTTGAACTCGCTCCCGGATGCACTTCTTGCTATCTTAGTGCCGTCTTTCATCCCTGTCTTAAAGTTTCGAAAGGTAAGAGAGGCCCACTACCTCGTTCATATTAGACGTGTCATAACTCAAGATCCATAGGAAATGGCTCAACGAGTCCGAGACATTCTTGAGGAAAGAGACGTCACGGGAAAGCAAATATCAGATTTGACTATCTTTCAAGGCATCCTCTCTGCCGGCTTAGCCCCTGAGGATATGACATTATCGAGGCTATGCCAAGAAGCGATGGGTTTGAATGGCGCAGCTGTTGAGACAACATCTTGGACCCTCTCAGTTGCTGTATTTCACATCTTAAACAACTCATTCATCAAGTCAAGCCTCAAAGCGGAGCTCAGTAACGCCATGCCTGACCCGTCGAAGATCCTACAGTGGAATGAACTAGAAGAGCTTCCTTACTTGTCAGCCGTCATCATGGAAGGTATGAAACAAAGTGACAGAAGAGAAAAAGATGTTTTGGCTGACATCTTATAGCGCTGCGCCTTAGCTTCGGTTCTGTTCAGCGACTGCCACGTATCAATCGTCTCGATAGTCTTAAGTACAAAGATTGGGTAATACCTCCTAATACGGCGGTCGGTATGGACGCATATCACATGCATATGAATGACAAACTCTTTCCGAATCCGACTGAATTCCAGCCAGACAGATGGCTAGGAGACCCGAAAGGGCCTGACGGCTTGCGACCATTATCATCTTACATGGTGTCTTTTAGTCGTGGGGCACGAAGTTGTCTGGGAAGCAACCTTGCCTGGATGGAGTTGTACGTTGGTCTTGCAACAGTGTTCCGGCGACACGACCTAGAACTTTTTGAAACAACTCGTGAAGATGTTGATTTTATTGTCGACCTTGCAAGGTCCATGCCTAAGTGGGGGAGTAGGGGTATAAGAGTAACTATCAAATAGGAACCGTCATTATAGATAAAATAGCAAGGAATTAGCTATATTCACTTCACAACATATGAGTTCCCAATTCGAAAACTTAATGCCTTTCTATTAGTAGATTAGGTTATTTTATGAAACTTAACTTTTAAATTATAGAATCATATTTTATTGTTTAGCATATAATAACGATGCGTAGATTATTTTTATAATTGTTAAGAATGCTAACCGCCCATATAACATGAAGCTCCGTTTGCTGTGGCCCAACTATTATCCTTACTTTGCCATGGAATAGCAAACCCTGGATGCGAGAATCTGTTAGCATTTAGTCATCATTTGTTTGCAGAAATACGGAGGGCTGTTATTAACTCACGTGTTACGTAATACGGCGTAACTCGCAAGCGACGGAAGAAGATTATGGCAGCGGATTGCAACCCCAATAGTTACCGAAGCAGCCAGACGGCGAGAACGTCGTCGTCATCAATCGAAGACGCACATATATCACAGTTACACAACAGTTACACAATGAAACTGCGGACTCCTTCTAAGCAACAGAAAGGTGCATTTTAGCTGTGCATTGGGGCTACACAATCTTCCTACAACGGACGACCTCAAATGAGCACATTGGTGGGATGACTATCTTCAATGCATAGGGAGGGTGCTCCAACAATGTAACTACACAAATCTTGCCCAGGAGAACCTGCATCTCCCAAAAACGCGGGGATCTTGCGTTATTTACCGCTAAGCAGAGCACGCCTTCTCGTATATTTAGTTATGCATATGCATATGATCCTCACGGAAGCCTCACTCCCCCCCCTCTTACAAATCAAGGCAGTCTGATTACAGTTGCAGCAAGCTTGAATCCCCGTCAGGCGTTATCTCTGAAACGACTTATATACCTAATTGCCTTTTTACGTAGCATAGGTATAAGCAACATTGATACTGATCACGAGTTCGAGAAGGCTTAAATTAGAATAAGTTTTCAGGTCGAGTAGTATGAGCTAACTGTCACAGTTCACACTGCTGGTTGTTCCAGTATTGACTTATTGTTATTGCACAAGGAAGAAACATCTATCTATGTAGCAGAGTTTGCACTTGCTAGTATATATATGTGTGAGCCGTAGGTCTGTGCTTATACCTTAGTCTCTGAAGTCTTTAGCGTACCGTGACACTAACACTACACACCGGCAGCAGAGAAGCGCTGATAAGAAATGAAGAGTGTTCCTCTGCTGCTCATGCTCGTTTATTCGCCTAAGAAAGGTGATGTAGGAGCATGGCGCAGTGTTATTTTCGAAACCTACCACGGATACGGGATCCCGTCTCCCGTTCTATTTTGACGGGAATGCGACACTGGAAGGCAATAACTTTAATGGCTCTGTGATTTGTTCAGTCTACAACTACAAATAAAATTTTATTAATCTGTCAACCTGGCTTATCTGCCGGCTGGTCTGTATCTCGTTATATTCCTCTTTAGTTACTCTATCCGACCTCGACGCCGTGGGGTTTAACGTCCTCGCCTCCAACCCATCAGGTCTCATTACTTTTCAGCTCATTTGCTTTCCCTGACCTCCCCTTAGCTTCTCCGACTTCGACTACTATGGCAAGCTCTGTTTGCACTTCCCAGGGAGCTGCTTCATTACTCGGGAGGTCCATCCCTACCGACTATACGGGTAGTCAAGGTCTCGGACTTATCGGCCTTGGGCTGACATGGACATTCACAGGGCTCGCCGTCGTTGTTGTTGCTGCCCGGCTGACAGTACGCCAGCGGACTTCAAAACGATGGAGTGCCGACGACTGGTCGATGCTTCTCGCATTGTTGCTGCAGATTGTTTACGAGGCCATGTTCACTGTCCAGGTGTACTGGGGCTTCGGCCTGCCTTATGACAGGATCTCTGCCGAACAGTTCAAGCAAAGTAATAAGTGGAGCTGGTACTCAGCAGGTCCCAGTATCCTGGCGTCGTTCATAGCCAGAATTTCTATTACTATCCTGCTGGTTCGCATATTTGGCGTTCAAACGTGGCTTAAATGGTACCTTATCTGTTTCACTTCGCTTTTGACAGTCGTGTCCGTTGTGTCAATCGTCCTTCTTTTCGCCCAATGCATACCATGGTACGGGCTTTGGGAATACACAATTAAAGCCAGGCGCTTGAACCCGTTAATTTATGCGTATACCGCCTTAGCAAGTCAATGTCAGTCTAACCCTCTAGTTGTCCAACTTCCCCTTCTGTCATCTTATCTCCTTGAATACATACCGACTAACAGGGGGCTTTCAGTCCTGTATGCTATATCGGACTTGACATTTGTGCTCTTCCCGGTCCTGATCATATGGAGGCTCAACATGCCCAGGCGCCGCAAATTTGCCCTTGCCGCTTTGTTAGGCTTGTCACTTATCACCATGGGAATTGTTGTCACCAAAATTGTCCTAGTCCTAATACGTTTGACCCGGCCCGACGACATAGTGGCCATACATTACCAAAGTCTGGTCCAACTCATAGCTAGCTTGGAGCAATGCCTCGTCATTATCATGGGTTGCATTCCAACACTGCGGCTTTCCAAGCACATCAAGCTTCCAACGCTGGGAGACATGGGCTCGTGGGTATTCAGCATGCTACCCACCGTGTGGTCATCGAAAAGTAGGCAGGAATCGTCCTACCGTTCCGGCGGGCAGTCATCCGATCAAGACTTGGAACTTGTACCCAAGCTTAGAATTCCCAACGATTCAAAGCCTTACACTGTAACGCTGAGTGGTAACGCTTCAGAGTACCAAGACCTACCTCGAACTAAAGATCAACAGAATTCAATTATGCACCAAACAGAGTTTTCAGTCGAACATATTTAAGAGACTCGAGAAGGATTTGTTTTGGGGATCTGTAAAGTTAGTAGGTAGACGGTTTATTTTCTTTGTAAGTTCAATATGGTAGCCTAGATCAATGTTAATAGGACACAATATACTCGTGTTTTTTCCGGGTTGAAGAATAGTAGTCGTCCTTTTGTAGATCTTTTCCCAAATAGGAGCTTAAATTTTCTATTTAGACCCATGAAGAAGCCGACGGTCAGCTGAGCAACAATAACACCTTCATTTTACTCAGTCGTATCTCCTTCGCTAAAACGAAAGCATAATGAAATGTTGAAGACTACTATATAAGTTAAATACAAGGGCTCTGATTAGCTACTTGTAATTGTGGCAGTACTACGAGAATATGGAACGATACACATCCCTGGTTCATCTTATAGGAGTGACGTCATCCCGGCGCCGAACCTGTTTCCATCTCCGGGATTATCGACAGACGTTATATCATACTCTACGATCGTTCGCCTACTTTGGTTAAAGAACTGCTGAAAACCGTTGATGTGAATCATACTTAGATATGTAATTGGCCTCTACCTGAGTTATCGCGAAGTCATCAGTTCATCTATCTGCCCTACTCAGCTCGCATCGTGTACTGTCAAACACTTATATACTTACTCAACACTCACTACCTTGAGCAGAACAAGAGAAACGAAATACCTTCGTTTTATAATCATTCCCTCCCATTAGTAAAACATCATTAATGTAAAAAAAAATGAACATCAATGTGCCCAACCTCATCAACGCCGCGTTCCCGGAGAGCGACACGCGCAACCGCAACGCGATAATCCTATCCGAGAACAGGAGCACAAATCACAACGAGCAAGGCTTCCTCTCGAGCTCATTCCCGCGGAGTCCGCATAAAGTCTTCGTGACGGCCGAGAGCGACGACTTCGACGAGGGATACCTGCGCGCCCTGCGCGACGAGGGGTTCACGGCGGAATACGTCGGGCTGGGCGAGGGCGTTAGCGACGAGCAGTACCGCGCGCAGCTGGCCAACCTGAGAAATGTCGCGGGTCTGGGCCCCTGCGAGACCTTCGCCGTCGTCGCCTTTGGCGAGGCGGCTAGTCTATGTCTCGAGTTCTGGCACGGTAGGGAAAATAACCCCGAGTTCAAGCTCGCCGCCCTCGTCGCGTACTACCCGACGCGCGTCCCGGACCCGCGCGGCGCGTTCCCGGGCGGCATCAGGGCCCTCGCGCACCTCGTCGGCGACGAGGTCGGCGTCATCAATCATAGCCAGATCGTCGGCATCCAGGGCAAGAGGCGTGTCGTGAAGCGCGCGGTCGCGGGCGTGGGAGTCGGCGGTGGCGCTACAGTCGGAGGACACCCGACGAATTATCCGTGTTATCGCTATGACGCGGCTGCCGGGTTTGCCGAGGGGGACCTCGATGAGTATGAGCCCGTCGCTGCGGACCTGGCTTGGAGTCGTAGCTTGGATGCGCTGAGGACCGCGTTTCGGATTGATGTCGAGTTTGAGGGGGTTGTAGAGAAGAATTTGGAGGGTGAGTTTCTATTTCCTTTTTATGTCTATTTTCTTGACCAGACTTTGCTTTGTTGGGTTGACATGTAACGAGGGTGAATGAAATGAGTGGATGGGTGGGAGAAAGAGAGGACGAAACAGCAACTGATCATTTTTCTGCGCGACAGGGAAATTCTACACTCGTAATCTAGGACAGACCATGTCGACATACACGACGCACAAGTCGCCGCACGCGACGTACTTCCCGACGCTATCGGGCGGCATCAACGCGAAGGAGCTGCGGCGGTTCTACGCCGACTATTTCCTGTCCACGAACCCGGAATCCACGAAGCTGACGCTGATCTCGCGGACGGCGGGCGCGGACCGCGTCGTCGACGAGCTGCACCTGTCCTTCAAGCACACGCGGGAGATGCCGTGGATACTGCCCGGCGTGCCGCCCACGAACCGCCGCGTCGAGGTCGTCGTCGTGAGCATCGTCACGCTGCGCGGCGGGAAGCTGTACCACGAACACGTCTACTGGGACCAGGCGAGCGTGCTGGTGCAGGTCGGGCTCCTGGACCCGAAAGTCGTCCCCGAGAAGGCGAGGGCCAAGGGCGTGAGGAGACTCCCCGTCGTCGGACGCGAGGCCGCGAGGAGGCTGGTGCGCGGGTTCGAGGACGATGACGAGGTCGACGAGGGGGAGGCGGATAATGAGCTTTTGCCTGGGTGGTATGATGATGATGATGAGGAGGAGGATAAGAATGGTCAGGGTGGGGATAATGTTGGTGTTGGTGTTGGTGATCAGGATAAGGAGAAGGAGAAGGAGAAGGAGAAGGAGAAGGAGAAAGAGGGTGGAAGCGATGAGTCGCGCAAAACGAATGGCAAGGAGATTGAAAAACAGGATGAGAAGGAGCCAAGTGTAGTGGAAAAGCAAAAGGAACAGGGCGAGCCAGAGGATAAAAAGGAATCTGAGCCTTCGATACAGACGGTTGACGGAGACGGCGATGATAAGAATGAAGAGAAGAAAGGGTCATCGGATGATGCGAACGGAGCGACAACGGAGGAAACATCCTAGTTGTCGCAGCAGATGGACTTTGCCATTCATTCATATTTGGGCGAGGGTTATGGCGTTGTAAATAGTCTTACCTAAATACTAATATTTATTGCCTTTGAACCCAGATCTGAAACGCGTTACTCGGTAAGGATCGAAGCCTTTTAGCTTTTCACCATAGTTGATTGATTCACCGATATAGAGATTCGCTCTATCAATTCAGGACATACATAAAAAGACCCTTTGATGTATTCGACATACCCCACGAGATAACAATCACAGAGATCGGTCAGAAGCGAGTTTGTAGAGTAGCTTAGTGTAGCCATTTGAAATGAATGCGCCAAGTTCGGTTACTATAGACTACGTGATTCGTATTCGACTATGCATTGTCATGCAAGCAAGGTATATCCTAATTTATATATAAGTATGCATGGAAGCAGGTATTGGGGGCATGAAACGTCAAAGTCATTTCCAAGCATGAGTTTAGTGCTCCAGGGCGCGTTCTGGATTGGCACTTGGTCATGGTATCATCATATCGAACCGATCCTAATTCAAATGAACGCCAGGTTCCTAGAAGCTGTCGATGTCGCCTTTTCCTCCGTTATTGATAGCAACGTACCACCTCAATGCCGAACAGCCCAGCTGTGAGAGCTATAACTCTTGATGTGTTTCCTTTTATATGCAGCTGGAATTCTATTGCGTATGATGCGTAGTTCCTTTCTCTATATCGCCGTCTTCACTGACGGATGCTTCGCGAGCATTGTCTACAGCCTTCTCAGATAGATTGTGGCCGGTTGCTTCAGCAGCGTCGGCATCGTAGGCGACATCCATGTTTCGTCCCAAGTGTTCGGGACCCAAGATGGTGAGAACGATGACGTAGGCGTAGACAGCGCCCATGAAGATACTAATGACAATGCCATAGTTGTACCTCTTCGTACCACTCTCTAGTGGAGGAAGGGGGAAACGCTCACCAATCGTAGCTTCGATGGTGGAACTGGCAGACGAGACGAGGTTACCTAGCTGGTAAGCTGTGCCGACGACGAAGGTGCGGAACGCGCCAGGCGAAAGTTCCATCAGGTGAACCGGGATCACTCCCCAGGCACCCTGAACAGCGAACTGCTCGAAGAAGGCAGCGGCGATGATTCGTTCATTTGACACGAACCCGTAGGGATAGAGTAATGCGCCGCCAAAAATGCACATGACGATGATGCTGAACCGACGACCGAAGATCTGAGAGCAGAATCCAATAACAGTGCCTCCAGTGATGGCACCCAGGTTAGCAACCACTTGGGTGACGGTGACCTGGTTTGCATTGAATCCGAACTCGTTCTTCAATAACGTAGGATATAGATCCTGAGAGCCGTGGGACATGAAGTTGAAGCCGGCCATGAGAAGGACCAGGTAGATGAGGATGATCCAGTGACGTTTAAGCGCAACCTTGCCCTCAGTCACGAAGGTCTTGCCAATGCTTCCGTTGGCGCGGCGCAATTCCTGGTGAGCGATGTAGGTGTTGGTCTCGGGTAGGAACAGCCGCCAGACGATGAAGATGACAGGAAGCGCTGCTCCGAACCAGTAGAGAGGTCGCCAGGCGTAGGGTGTGGTATCCACGAGAGCGCGCGAAAAGGCTGCAGCCAAAAGATAGCCCAATGCGTAACCCTGTTGCAACATACCACTAAGCAAACCACGGGCCTCGTCGGGGATGTCTTCCAGGGCGGTGGCGGCAGCATTGCCGTATAGACCGCCCATGGCAATGCCGAAAAGCGCACGAGTAGCAAGGAACTGGCTATATGTCTGTGTAAAGCCAGTACTCTGTAAAATTCATGTATCAGTCTAATCATCCTTTGTTCCAGACAGTCGTTCAATGTGAGTATGAATTGAGGGCACGTATAATTGGCTGGCCTGTTAGCCAACCAACCTACAATACACGTTTTGGCAGGGGTTCAAATTGAGAGATGCGAAGCTTTTGCTAAGACATCGCCAAGTATCGCCAAGTGGTGGAAAATGCGAGATGGACGGGTGCATTGCCGGTGGCGTGTCTTGGCTACCCATTCCGACCGATGTATGCCGAGAACTGCATCTCTATTTAAAGAAGTCGATGAACTCACCAATTCGAGCACAATAAAGAGCACATTATTGACAACGAAAGGCCACTTGCGACCGTAGCGATCGGCGGCAAGACCAAAGATGACGGACCCTACGGATCGCAACATGAGCACAAGCGTGATACCCCAAGTAATGTCAGTGACATCTTTCCCAAACGTCTCAGCCAAATCCGACGCTGTCAATGAGACGGTAAAGAAGTCGAAGGCATCCCAGGTCTACGGAGCGCAAAGCTTATTATTAGCACATGTTGAACGGTCATGCTAGGTTATGTACATGGGTAGTTGATGAAGGAAGGCAGTCTCACCCAAGCAAGAAAAGCGATAGAGAAGAAAGCCCAGTCTTTACGAGTGAGCATGCGTAGCAAGCGGATTGGGTTGGGAGCTTTGTTCATGGGCGGCTTGAGCGAGCTGATGCGCGTGGCCAAGTAGGTGCCGGTGGACATGCCATGGTGAGGAGGATAAATGTTGGACTCGGGAGCCATGGCGTCTAAGAAATCAATACGGTCTCGTAGGTCGTCGTCGTGCTCTTCTGTCCAATCTAGCCACAGACGACTGACTGCGTGACTCTAGATGGTACGCTTAGGTATATATAGGACAACCAATCTACGTGAGTATCCAGGTGAACGACATTGATATAGCAGGAGAAAAGGAGAGAGATTATAAGCTAAGAGGGGAGGAAGGGAGAGAAAGTTATCACCCATGTTCTCAACCAGCCATCGCCGCTCACCACCACTACCACCACTCGGGTCCTGTAGTGTAACTCCGACATCCTTGGACCCCTGCCCAGGACGCCCAGAACCCCTGCCCACGAGCTTTGCACGGGGAGGAACAGCTTTAGTGGGCTTAGCGCAGTGGACTTCAGTCTAGTTAGTATGGGGCGTGCGGGGAATCCTAGGGGCAAACAAGATGTCATGTTACCTATCGATTCTAATCATAAAAAATGATAAAGCCCAATTGATCGACCTCCCCGGAAACGCCGTCTGCTCTCCCTCCCACTAACTTAGCTTACACTACATTCGACCTACTTAGTATGTACTACATGCATATAGCTACCTATAAACGGCATTTCATTTATTCCCGTCCAAGATGTTGCTTATTTCTGGTAAATATGTCAATGAATATTGGTGACACTCGATGGAGGGATACTATTGTAAGTACCTAGGTTAGTACAGTAGAAATTTAGATTACCTATCATTGAGGGCGTATGAGGTATTTCCCCGCACCTCTCACCCTTCCTTCTCCGCATCGCTGCCATGTTTTCTCGTTGCTCAGGATTGCTTCTATCTAAGTACGTATGGTAAAGGAGGGTAGGTACAAAAGATTAGTAGGTAGTACGCACAATTCAAAATGCGGTGTGCCCCAACTGGACGAAATGGTCATAAGTTGCACATTTGTGCTACGAGGCTTATATTATATTCAGCTTGTGCTCGTCACTTGTTGTATCAATCTGACTGTATTACCGTGCACTGAATTCTCAGCCTTGAGACAGTCGAGTATAATATGACATCCGATGTACAAAGCTGTTGGTTTCTCGATAATACGTATCTACGGGCATTTTGCCAAACCTGAAGGCGTCGCATTTTCCCCTCAACTGCATATAACATCTAACTAATTGTCAGCTTAGGTACGTAGGGAAACATGTTATTGGCCACCGGTTAGCGACAGAGCGTGTACACTACTGCTGTACTACACTATGTAAGCAACCACTGCTATCATCTTCAAAGCCTACCTGTTATATGTACGCAGTACAGTATGCGCCATCCTTGTAGCGCACCCTGGACCTCCAACCACGACCTCCCTCCACTCACACCGACATCCCCGACATGCTGACGCAGCCAACAATGGGACCCTTGTTCATCAGCAGCATCGTGAACCCCACTAGTTATCTAAGTACTGTACACAAGTGTGCAAAATTTGATATGGAGTAGAGTAGCATATGCCCAGGAAGCTATCCGGCCTGCTTCCTCATTGTAGAAATCGGCCTACCTCAATTGGGGAAAGTCTGTTTAACGAGATAAGCGCTTGGTGGTCGATTGAAAGTGCAGATACGGGGAAAATAAACTCACGGAGGGGAGGGTGTGGAAACACTGCCGACGATCCCAGCTGACACCCCGTTCGACCAATGACACGAGAGACTCAGACGCTGTGCTACTGTACGACCAGCAGTCCGGACAGCAACACGTCATGAATGTCGATCTACGTGCGTTGAAGATTGAGATGCAAGACATGACCCATTGTCGATAAATCTGGTAGGTATTTGGAACGAATCGGTGCGACTGGTAGGTAGGGTCCTTCGATTGGTGTCCTCTGAGTTCAGCCTTACATAGTATAAAATGCTAACCAACACCCCCGCTACGGCCCCTTCTTTAGTTACATATAGTAAGTAAGTCTAGTCGCCGTCGACACGGCTTCTCGAGCTAGGCTAGGTCGACATAACCATCTAATCAGTAATTTCATACTAATTAGCAGTGTTCCCACATAATAGATATGACTAAGGCAGTCTAGCCTTTAGTCACATGGCATATGGCTGTAGTTATCCGCCGGCGAGTACTTATGAGCGACGATTTATTCGTGGCAGGGAACAGGGAACATGACCTCGACGTCGCCATGTCGAGATAGCTAAGGGTAAAATTGCTCAAGTCATGCCGCTATTACATTATAAACTGAATTGGTAAGTTGCTTCTTTTCATCCAGCTAGCTTTCAAATGTCTTTGCTTTGCAAGAAACTCAAATATCGCCTCGATGTTGGGTGCATAGCTATGGCTTCTAGAATCGTACCGCAATCAACTCCACCCAGTACCCAGAATACTATTGCTCAACCATTTGTATATTTACAGTCCCCAGCACGAGCAGTAATCTTCAGAATCTGCAGGTTTCTAAGCGAAGCCTAAGGTGTCAGCTATCTCAAGAACAGTATCCATATCAAGAGGCTCGTCACCCTGACCAGGAATGTGGTCGCATCCGTGTCCACTTCAATATTCGTATCATCACAGCAGGCAGTTAGTTGGCTTGGCCCTTACTCTTTCATATCTGCAAGAAAATGTGCAGGCTGTATCCGAACTTCCTATCTCACGGCCTAGTCTATCCGGATACTTCGCCCCATCTGTAGCTCCTATCTCGACAATGTTTTCCAGCTTGACGGGGTTGACTTCAGTAGTTACGGCAATTGACTTTGAATTGCGCAAGCTTCTCCACTACGCCTCTCCACTATCCGTCACAACGAACAGGAACAGAACCGACAACATTTACTGGCACCTAGCCGCTGCCCCGAGTTGCGATTAAAGCAAAATGTGGATGCAGCAGGAAAGAATGTGTCTGGTAACAAAATACTGGCTCCCTATAACAGCCTACTTTGGAAAATTGAGAAACATATCTGGACTAATGATTGATAAGTTTGGTTAATTTGTTAATCAGCATCAGTTGTGATGTATGTCAGTTAATAGTTCCTTCAAGACGTACATATACACTCTTACATATAAAGAGAAAATCTCAAATTCGACCACTCTAAAATCTAAGAACCGGATAACTGGATAGCGGGCAACTGATATTCTTATTCTCAAATTAGCATTAGTGATTAGCCCTTAGACACAACGATAAATTATCCAACCTCATTTCCTTCGCGTAGGAACCTGGAGGGAGATAGTCAATCATTTATTAATCATCGAAGAGTATTTTCTTATGACCAAAGTTACAGCAATACTGGGTTCGGTGATCTATACAATGTTAAGAATGTACTTAAGTAAAGGAGGCCATCATGAAATACAAATTCTAGTTTCTAAAACTATCTCGTAAGTAGAATATGAGTGGTCTGTAAGAAATACCAAGCTTCGGTGTTTAACAGGCACTTCGGATACAACTCACAGCAGCAATCCGATCCAGCGTATAATAGCATCACCGACACGGCTCATAGCTAGCGCTTGTCTTTCGGCTCCGTAAGAGCCCGATATACCCGGCATCCGGATGGATGAGGTAGCAGCGACACGGAATCGATTTTAGCCGCGAGGGGTCTCATGGCGGAAACGAGGCATGCATATAACCTCACTCATGCCCTCACTCATTTTTTAGGTAGATAGTTTCCAATCCCGCGAGACTCAAGACCTCAAACCCAGTCCCCAACAAATATAATAATGTCAGAACCTGCCCATCTCCGCATGATCCTAGGCCTGATGGTCGTCGGCCCGCCCGACGTGCCCGGCGCGCGACTGACGGGCCTCGACAACATCACGGCGGCTTTCGACATGTTCCAGGCGCGGGGACACGCCGAGATTGACACGGCACGTCTGTACCTGGGCGGAAAGCAGGAGGCCTTCACGCGCGAGGCGCGGTGGAAGGAGCGCGGGCTCCGCGTCGCTACCAAGGCATACCCCATCCAGCCGGGACTCCACGCCCCCGAGATCCTGGCCGACACGTTGGAGACGTCGCTGAGGGAGCTTGGGACCGAGTGTGTTGATGTTTGTGCTTTATTCTTTTCTACCTTCTCTAATTTGGGGTTGTCTTATTTAATTTGATTTAATTTGTCTTTCACCTTCGTGGTTCATTATTTTATCTACTTGTGACTAATTACCAACCTGAGTGATAGATATTCTACTTACACGCACCAGTAAGTCAACTCTCTCCTCACTCTCTCACTTCCCTTTCCACCCCTTTCGCCTCCTTTTACCCGACACGAAACAACTAAACCAACAACCTCCAAGGACCGCTCCATCCCCTTCGCCACCACCCTCGAAGCAGTAGACAAGCTATACAAAGCCGGGAAGTTCAAGCGGCTGGGGCTGAGCAACTACACGGCCTTCGAGGTGGCCGAGATCGCCCTGACCTGCGCGCACCGCGGGCTGGGCGTGCGCCCGACCGTGTACCAGGCGCTGTACAACCCGCTGTTCCGCAACATCGAGGACGAGCTCGTGCCCGCGTGCCGGCGGTACGGGCTCGCCATCGACGCCTACTCGCCCACGGGCGGCGGGTTCCTCGCCGGACACATCACGAGCGTCGCCGCGGACCCCGCCGAGGGGCGGTTCAGCAAGGGGCCGCTGGCGCATTTCACGCGCGGCCGGTATTTCCGCGAGGGCATCGTCGAGGGCGCGAGCATCATTCGCGAGGCCGCGGAGAGGGCGGGGATCCCACCCCTCGAGGTCGCCTTGAGGTGGATCGCGCATCATTCCGTGCTCAGCCCTGAGAAGGGTGATGGGGTCGTCCTTGGCTTCTCGAAGCTCGACCAGCTGAGGGATAATCTGGATGCGCTGGAGAAGGGTCCCCTGGGTAGTGAGCTGTTGGATGCCCTCGAGGCGGCTTGGAGGGTCGCGAGGCAGGATGCGGATCACTATTGGCAGATGCCTATGGTTTATGGGTATGATACGGAGGAGGTGTTGTTTGGAGACAAAGGGTAGATGCTACTAGATGTAGCGATATGAGTATAACTAATTTGCCGTATTGGCCCTTTTTTTGTTCCATTTCAAAAAACGATGTGATTAAGCTCTGTTGTAAATAGTACACAGATAAGTCCTACCTACTAGTTATCTCCAACCTTGTTTCATGCACTTGATGATCGGAGGATCTTGCTCACACAATCTTCTCACGTCCTTAAATCGTTCTCCCTAGACCAGTCAATTCATCAATCTCATCTTCTCCTCCCCCTTAATCCTTAATCCCACACCAAGCCCCAAGCATGACCACAATCACGTACTCATTTCCAAATCTCCCGACCCAAGCGAATCAACGCCGATCGTCTCCTCATCCCAATTCTCACCATCAGCCACAGCATCCTCACCCTCACCCTCACTCTCGCTCTCCTCCACGACGGCCGGGAAATCCACAGTCCGGAAAGCCAAGACGATCCGCCATCGCTGATACGGATCCCTCAGCCTCGCATCCAAGCCGGGACTCAGCTCCCTCACGCCCCGCACGAAATCCCCATCGGGCGCGAGGAAGTTCGGGTTCAGCCCGTCGCGGAAGCGCGCGTAGGCGACCGGATCGCGGAGGACGGCGCGTAGTCCCGGGTTCTCGTCCTCGCAGAGAAGCAGCACGCAGCACCGCAGGTCTCGGAACATGTCCATCAGCGGCAGCCCCAGGTCCACGGCCCAGTTCGTCGCCGGATCCCCGCGTAGGTAGTTGTGCGTGGACTGCTGCGCGTCATTGGATAGGGCTTGGAACCGCGTGAAGGGCGGGCCGAAGTAGGCCGTCTTGCGCTTCTTGTTGTTGTTGCTGTTGTTGTTGTTGCTGCTTACCAGGCCTGGAAATACAAATGGTTTCGGCGCTGCTGGTGTTGTGGTGCTTGCTTGACGGCGGTTGTTCCTGACTGCTGGAAATAGTTGGGCGTATGGGGTGTGTGGTCGTAAGGTGTCTGGTTGGTGTTTCTTGCGTTGGGATGGCTCGACACTGCTGTCGTAGCCGCTGCGGAGCGATAATACGGCATCGGAGTTGTTTTGATTCCGGTCTGTTAGGTTAATTATTGCTTTCATGATACTCTGGACAGGCATGCCGTGCATAGAGTCGCGGATGGCTCGTTGTCGCTCGCGCTCTGAGACGGGATGATCTGAATGCTGGAATTTGGCGACATTGTCATCGCGTTCACCCTGATGAGTATGGTAAGTTGTGGGATCATAGGGGTTACCAGATTTGCCTGATATTGTCTCTTCTTGTTCTTACCTGACTGGACATCCTTCTTGCTGGGCTATTGCTATTTGCCGCTTTGCTCGCTCGGGGCATCGTTGGGGAAGTAGTCCTGCTACCAAAGTACATAAGAGCTGAGTTGTCACAGTAGAGTTTGTCGTCTTCAACACTTGACTCCCCCTTCTCTACGAAGACAGCGGCTCTGAACTTGGCTTCGAGAGACTGTGCGGCGATATATGAAGATGAAGGATCTCCCCGTGGGCTGCTCACCGTAAGGTGCCTCGTGGTGTCACAGCCGGCTGGTTTAGCAAGTATCTCGGGGTCCCAATTCCTCCACATACTGCCGACAATAGCCTTCAAAGACTGGGGATACCCTTGGTGCAAAGTTTATACGACTGTACGCGCGTCGAAACACTTCAGCTGCGAACGAGGGCTGAATGTCAGGGGGATAGTTGCGGTTAAGGTGGACTGGGTTAGGTTTATTAGTAACTTCTAGTCAGGCGACTGCATAATCAAGGCCTTAATGAGATTCACGGTTATGGCTTGCCTGGAAGATCTTTGAAAAGCATAAAGATGCCTTATAGCAATAGTAATCCCCATGGGGATGAAGGGCGGGATAAAACTTTGAGCAGTCTAATGTTTGTCCTCTGAAAGAATACGGCTTTATCAGATTGTAGCGCGTGCTACATAAAATGAACTCATCTTTATTCGGAAACCATACCCATATTAAGCATCTAGCTGGGTGTAACTTCAGACCCGGGTCCTGCAAGTAAGGGAATCTTGCCTTTCGCCAAACTCCTTGCCTTCTAAAGCGAACCATAAACTCCGTCTCCAGCCAACAACCCGTTGTCAATTTATAAAACACGTGTCTTCGTTACATCATTGGTTGCATTCCTCAGTTATCACTATCCTGCCTCTGCTTCTTCTGTACATGTTCGGTGTCGGAGGGGTCGGTTTGGGGAACGCTGGGTAGTTGGTTCGCCGTAGCCTCCGCCTCGATGATCTGTTCTTCGGTAGCATCGTCCGAATCGCTATAGGGTGCGTCTTCGGGCGGGAAGAAACGGCTGGATTGATCGAGATCACGGTTAGTAAGCGAGGGTGACATCAAAGGACGATGAGGCGACAACGTAGGAGAACTCACGGGAGAAGGTTATTGTACACACGGACATCCTTTTCCTCAAATGTCACAAAGACAACCTTGTCGAGCTTGTTACCGTACTCGGCACCGAGGAAGGCCTTAACGGTAGAGCAGGCGACGCTGGCGGCGTCGTAGCTCGGATAACCGTAGACACCGGTACTAATGGCGCTGAAGGCGATGGTCTTCAGACCGTTCTGCACGGCCAGCTGCAGAGCTGATTGATAGCAGCCTCGAAGGGCAGTCTCGCACCGTTGTGGGTAACGGTCCGAATAGACGGGGCCGACGGCGTGGATAACCTTGTTACATGGAAGCCTGTAGGCGTTGGTGATTTTGGAGGAGCCCGTGGCACACCCGTTGAGGTTGCGACACTCGGCCAGCAGCTCGCGGCCAGCAGCTCTGTGGATGGCACCGTCGACGCCGCCACCGCCGAGCAGCGAGGTATTGGCGGCATTGACAATGGCATCGACGGCTAAAGTGGTGATGTCGCCGCGGATGATGCCGATGCGGTTATTGTAGGCGGATGTGGCATGATTGAAAGCACCGAGAAGTGAAGGGCCCATCTTCTGGCGCCTGTACAAGAGGTCGAGGGTCGGGATCTCGTCGGCGGATATCATCCTGGTGGCGGCGCGGAGCATGGGATGCGATGTCGAGGTCGGCGGTTTGAGATTGGGTATGTAACGTAGGTATCGCGTTTCGAGGAGAGGGGCCGAGGAAGATAAATGTAGAGTGAGAGCGTGGAAGGTAACACGTAGTTCGGCGGGAAAAGTTACGGCTGGTCGAAATCAAGTACAAGCTCAAGCTCCAGCTCAAGCCCGACTCAAGCTAGAAGAGAACCTGGGGGGATTGTAGCATCCCTAGATGGTTTCATGATATCTATCGGCTTGTGGCATGCTTCTATTCTTACGTATCAAAGGAAGCATCCCTCGAAGCCGCGTATCAATGACGGGTAATCATCGAGCTTGATAAGGTGAAATGATGTTGTTGCACGAATCCGAGACAATGACGTCGCTACGTGTACCGGTATCTACTGTACTGTATAACACAACGTAATCGATAAGGCACTTTACAGTGTGCAGAAACTGATAGTACTATGCAACCATCATGTTGCTTAAGCGATTGCTAATTACCTACTCGACTCGGGATTGTAAAGCTAAGTACCTAGGACGTGCAACGACGATTTTAAGAGGTTCATTAGATAGAGGTAATTAGGTGCTGGTACTAGTTATCTAGTAACGACATGAGGCTCATTGTAGGTATTGTACCTACCTACCTAGGTACCTTAGTCTACAGTATGCGTGGTGTTGATGCTTGCTTGTATCACCTACATCTGGGTACACGATAGCTGAGAACTGAGACGGAGATAAGACGTGGACTAGCCTAAGAAATAGAGGGAGTATTGCAAGTCAAGACTTTAACGACCGATACCTCCTGATAGTAAGTATACTTCCACTGCCGAATTTACTACACTACTTTATTACTATGTATAGCATGCGAGGGGTCCTTTCAGCTGACAATATAGTTACCTTGACATGTCAAAGAGAAAGTGCCCCGTTCGGTAATGCCGTTTTTGGGGAGTGATGGGTGGTGGGTAGCGCCGCGCCAAGCCGGGGTCCCTTTGCTTTACTGGGGGATTGTCTTTTAGTCAGGTTCTAGAATTACCTATACATACTCGGTGAATCTCCTAGCTACCTAGGCTATAGCAATTTTGGGTGCTGTGACTGAGTCAACGAGGACAACGAAAAAGGATTACTTTATCCTTGTTTATCAAATAGGTTGACGAAGAGCGCACGTACTTACAGACGAACTTGTACTAAACTGTACTGTACTGTACTGTACTATGTACTGGAAGGGAGATGTGCGACGTGGCAACGAAGGGAAATAGTAGAACCCCCATGTAAAAAATCATAGGGTAAATGAAATTTCATGCAAGTCAGCTTTGTTGGGTCGGCTAGGTCTACTACAGTCTGTTTCCCCAGAAAACGGAAAAGGGCGGGATCAACGGACCCCGAATCATTTCAACCATATTCACCAAACTACGCCAGGAAAGGGCAAGACACTTGGGCAAGCGGCAAATCCTCAGATGCGAATAGCTTCACGTTACCGGAGGAATTGGCACACGGCGTAAGACTATAAGTGAGCCTGAGGTTCGAGATGTATTTACTACGGTGGTTTTGGGTCGGTACTGGAATAATAGTATAGTTGGTAGACGAATTCCGATACATGTTGAGATGTTCATATTTGGTCACATATTGGGCGGTGGCAAGACAAATTGTCGACAACCAATCTATTTTAGGTGGGTTCCGAGGCAAAACTAGGTAGTACTAGGTAGGGTTTTGATAAGTAAAAACTTTGAAAACGGATAATCTTGAAGACGATTTGTAGATGAACGAATAGCGAAATAGTTGTGAAGCCGATTGCAAAAGTTGATAATTGGAACTAGCTAGTTATCTGGTGGGAGAGAACAGGTGGTAAGAAATGCGGCCTCCCTCACCGCCTTCCAGCTTTCCCAATCCTTGCCATCTCAATGTTTGTGCTTCTCCATCTGGCTTAGCGCTTGGAGACTTATTCAACGCTGTGGACACTGGTAAGCTTCCAAGGTTAGCATGAATCGCTGTAATTCTGCTGTGGCGGTGCCCACAAAATCCATCGATGCCGCTACAGACAAAATTCCAGCAGTGCTGATTCGCTCTCAGCTCCACCACCCCTCCAGACACACAGTCCAGCACCTGTACCGCCCGCGGCAGCCCACCATCCCACCAAAATCTTCCTTCTGCCCCTCCACGGTCGAGTTGAGGCCAAACAGAGTGTTGCATGACGGCCCGGCCAATCAACCAACGAACCTAGCACATGCCACATATTATACAAGCGATAAGTGGTATCAGTAAGTATCCTAAGGGCAGTACACGTACCGTCGTACCTTATCGGGGGCGGCTAGGGGGGAAAAAATTAAGATAGAAATTTTCTGAGGCAAGGCGCATCCACCGTCCACCATCTGAAAATAAAATCTTGTCCACACCCCTCTTCCCAAGCCTTTCTGACCTTTCCCACTCTCCCCTCAAACAACCTTTTTCTTTTCCTAATCTCCCATCTCCTTGTCCGGAAGATAGTTCAGAACTGAGTTCCTCCACTCGGCTCGCTCGTCTTCCCGCAACTTGGGCTTTTGCATTTAAAAAGGCCAGACATAGAGCAGGTTCCCGTTTCTGATTCCTCCGTCAGCAAACCAAACCTGTGTGGCTCTTCGTCGTTTGTTCGACCACGAACCAACCACGGACGCTATTAGAGTTCTCTAGATTTCCGCCCTTTTTCTCAACGGATCACGACCGGTCGGATAAAACGATTCACTTCGATAGATTCCTCCTCTAGATCTCACCAACTCCCACGATACCCGTTCCCGCCCTCTTTTTCCTACAAAACCAAAAGAAGCCACGAGAAAATCAATCAACATGCCTTCCGAGAACGCCCAGTCCATCAAGGTCCTTGACGACCTGATGAACAAACTCACTATTTCTAAGGATGCTGCTGCTACCAAGGATGCATCTGCTGCCCTCGCCTCGTTCATCAACGGCCAGATTGAGGACCAGGAGGCTCCCACAAAGTAAGCAAATCTTCTTACCCCCAAAACCCCCAGCCCCCAAGGAGACCTTGTCTCTAAATTTGTTTGCCTACATTGTCTTGCATATGCGAGATTCTATGCCTTTTGCGCGTTACCCGCCTCAACTCTTTTCTTTTTGGTACCCACCACCAAAATTTCCGCTGGCCATCTGCTACGGCTGTCGCCGTGTTGCACAGGGTGACCTGCTACGGGTTTTGAAATAGATTTCAGTCGACTGTTCATCTTGCTCAGCGGGCCAGCATCCCATCCTAGCTGTGGAATGTCTAGCACACCGAGTTGGCAATGGAGATGCCCTCACGTCGCCATGCTTTCGTTGCACCTACCCTTACACCTGAATGATGTTTTTTTGTCGGTTGCAACAAATTAGCTAACTATTTTTCAATAGGACCGTCGAGGCCCTGAAGAAGCAAATCACCAACAAGAAGGATGCTGCTCTCCGGGAAAAGGCCGCCACCGCCATCCAGGCGATCGCGCAACACTCTGAGATCTCTGCCCACGTTGAGCCTTACCTCGTCGTCCTCCTACCTCTGGTCTTGGCTGCTATCGGTGACAAGATCACTGCTGTCAAGAACGCTGCCACCGCTGCTGCCCTCGCCATCATTGAGGCCATCAACCCCAATTCCGTCAAGGCGGCCCTACCTCATTTAATAAATTCTATCCTCACCGCCCAGAAGTGGCCCGAGAAGATGACGGCTCTGGACTGCATCGATACGCTAGTCCGCACCACCCCAGCTCAGCTTGCGTACCGTGTTCCTGAGCTGATCCCTGTCATTTCCGAGTCTATGTGGGATACCAAGAAAGAGGTCAAGGACCGTGCATACAAGACGATGGAGAAGATTTGCGAGTTGATTGTCAACCGTGATATCGAGCGTTTCATTCCTGAACTCATCAAATGTATTGCTAAGCCCGAGAACGTCCCCGAGACCGTGCACTTGCTCGGTGCCACCACCTTCGTCACCGAGGTCCACGAGCCTACACTCGCACTCATGGTTCCTCTACTTGATCGTGGTCTGGCTGAGCGTGAGACCGCCATCAAGCGTAAGGCGGCCGTCATTGTCGACAACATGTGCAAGCTCGTCGACGACCCCAACATTGTCGCCCCCTTCTTGCCTAAGATGATGCCGGGCCTGACCAAGAACTACGAGACTCTCGCCGACCCCGAGGCTCGTGAGAAGACCAAGCAGGCTCTCGACACCATTGTTCGCGTTGGTGACATCAAGGATGGCAAGATCCCCGAGGTTCGTCGCGATGGTGACATCGACACCATCGTCGCCCACCTCAAAGCCGTCATCCCTGCTAAGCACTCCGCTGTTGCCGAGAAGCTTCCCGCTGTCGTTGGGTATATCGGTGCCATCGCTGGCCAGCTTGTTGACGAGAAGGAGGTTGAATCGGCTGTCTGGGCTGCTGCTGTCAAGCCTTTCGTCTCCGTCGTTGTCGGCGATGCCGATGCCCAAGCCGTCGTGGATGCTCTCCGAAAGCGCGCCTCCCCTGGTTTCGAGGAGAATGAAAAAGAGGAGGACGAGGATGACGATGGAGAGGATCTCTGTAACTGCACGTTCTCGCTAGCCTACGGTGCGAAGATCTTGCTAAACCAAACTCACCTGCGCCTTAAGCGTGGCCGCCGTTACGGTCTGTGTGGTCCCAACGGTTCTGGCAAATCGACCCTGATGCGTGCCATCAACAACGAGCAGGTCGAAGGCTTCCCCAAGCAGAGCGAGGTCAAGACGGTCTTCGTCGAGCACGATCTGGACTCGGCTGATACCGAAATGACTACCATCGACTGGACGATGAAGAAACTGGCCGAGGCTGAGGTCAACTCTTCGAGAGAAGAGGTCGAGACCCGTCTTGCCGAGTTCGGCTTCTCGCCTGTCATGATTTCGGGTGATATTACTGCCCTGTCTGGTGGTTGGAAGATGAAGCTGGCCCTGTGCCGTGCCGTCTTTGAAGCACCTGATATCCTGCTTCTCGACGAGCCCACTAACCATCTCGATGTGAAGAATGTCAAATGGCTCGAGGACTACCTCATCAACTCGCCCTGCACGTCCATTATAGTCTCGCACGACAGTGGCTTCTTGGATAACGTCACGCAGTACATCATCCATTACGAGCGATTCAAGCTCAAGAGGTACAAGGGTAACCTGAAGGAGTTCGTCCGCAAGAACCCTAGTGCCAAGTCCTACTACGAACTCGGAGAATCCGAGATCGAGTTTAGCTTCCCGGAACCCGGTTTCCTGGAAGGTGTTAAGACTAAGGCCAAGGCCATCCTGAGAGCTACTAAGATGAGCTTCCAGTACGCCGGTACCCCCAACCCCCAGATCATGGACATCACGTTCCAGTGCTCTCTCGGCTCTCGTATTGCCGTCATCGGTCCCAACGGTGCCGGCAAGTCTACCCTCATCAATGTCCTCACTGGTGAACTTATCCCCACTCTCGGTGAGATCTACCAGCACGAGAATATCCGTATTGCGTACATCAAGCAGCACGCCTTCGCCCACATTGACAACCACCTTGATAAGACGCCTTCCGAATACATCCAATGGCGTTTCCAAACCGGTGAGGATCGTGAGACCATGGACCGTGCCAACAAGATCATCACCGAAGACGATGAGAAGGCCATGGACAAGATCTTCAAGGTCGAAGGTAGCCAGCGTCGTGTCATCGGCATTAACAGCCGGAGAAAGTTCAAGAACAGTTACGAGTACGAGTGTTCATTCGCTTTGGGTGAGAACGTCGGCATGAAGAACGAGCGCTGGATACCCATGATGACAGCTGATAATGCTTGGTTGCCACGTAGCGAACTTCTCGCATCTCATCAGAAGATGGTTGCCGATGTCGATATGAAGGAGGCCTTGGCCTCTGGTCAGTTCCGCCCTCTGGTCCGCAAGGAGATTGAGTCGCACTGCGCCAACTTCGGCCTCGATGCTGAGCTAGTTTCTCACTCTCGTATGAAGGGTCTGTCTGGTGGTCAACGTGTCAAGGTCGTGCTTGCAGCCTGCTCATGGCAACGACCTCACTTGATCGTCCTCGACGAGCCTACCAACTACCTGGACCGTGACTCTCTGGGAGCTCTGTCCAAGGCTTTGAAGAAGTTCGAGGGTGGTGTCATCATCATCACCCACAGTGCTGAGTTCACTAAGGACCTTACCGAGGAAGTCTGGGCTGTCATGGACGGCAAGATGACTCCTTCGGGCCACAACTGGGTGCAAGGTCAGGGTGCCGGCCCCAGGCTAAAGGCGGGTGATGACGATGAGGAGGAAAAGTTCGACGCCATGGGCAACAAGATCGTCTCGACGAAAAAGAAGGCGAAGCTGACCAGCTCCGAGGCACGAAAGAAGAAGAAGGGTAAGCTGACAGCCTCGAGTTCGTCTCTATCTGTTGAAACATTTGCTAACTTGACTTTGCAGATCGTATGGCTCGCCGGAAGCGTGGTGAGGAGGTCTTCTCCGATGAGGACGACTAAATATGTCGCTCCTCGTACGATACATGGTTAGACGCATTTGCGTCTTCACGAATCAATGATGACCTAATACCGCACGGCGGCATGATATAGCTACATTTCTTTTGTCATATGTGCAATGAAACTTAAAAGTTCGGTCTTGCATGGTTGGGGCATGTTGTTTCTTTTTACGCGATTCTAGCGCGGGTTGGTTGATAGAGACATGACGACCAATGCCAGCGCTTCTTAGTATAGCCGGCCAGATGTGCCAGAGCCATCCTACCTGGAATTGGAGGCCCAGGAGAGGTTGACTCGGAAGATTCGGTCGCCAAGATACCACGAGGAGTAGATGAACAACGGGTCACTCAATAGACTTGATTGATAGACACGCGCATACTCTTTACATTCCTTATACGACATATGTGATATTGTTTCCATCTGTAAATATGATATTAGGTTTTCAACGTAACTTGGCCTCAAGAGAAGTGACAGTGACCGATGCTAAATTCTAGGTTGCCATCGCACGTTTGAATACAGACTCGAATTAACGCCGTCCCGTCCTAATTAAACCCCAGTCCAGCAAACTGGGACCATTGAGACTCAAGGGTTCCGAAAGAACAGACCAGCTCTTGTTACATAATCCAGGAGATATTACTAATAGGGGAGGCCTGAGAAACAAAAGGGGGGTGTGGATATAAGAAATGACAAGGCCGGGAAATGATGCCGAAGTACGTGCGCTAATGCTAGCATGGAGCCCACGGGAGGCATACTATACCCGTCATATTTCACAGAACCAGCAATAAAGACTGTAATGGGATAATGGCCATCGCATTGGAAAGGCAGTCAAGGGACTGTACGATGCCAGCTAGTCACTGTGTTTCTACTAGACTAAGTATGTAGGTACTAGGGGACACAGGCGACCTTAGCCTACCGCTTAATACAGACAGAAGTCTTCGAATCAAGAGAATCGAAGAATGCTAAGGATGAAATATCGCTCCTGGAGATAATGTAGGTACTAAATATCAGAGTCGCGGAAAAAATAATGGCAAAAGTAAAAAGGAACGAGCGAGTTTCAGAAGGAGATGTGAGCAAGTTGGTATGAGCTTGCGGAATAATGGTCTCGTAATGTTTAATGAGATGATAGTGATTGATGATATGAGAGTCATATGGCACTGCCGCCCGTATTTAATAGGAACAGGAACAGAGATAATGTTGAATTTGTACTGGAGCCAAGTAGCAATTAGTTACGACGGAAGTGTTAAGAGCAAGGAAATATGTATATGAGTATAAACAGGAGCATATACGATGTACAGCCTAAGCCAGGAGTGTGTTATAATTAACAATTCTCAGTTATCTGCTCCTAACTCTATTTTATCCTTTCGCGAAAATGAAAACATGAAGACAGATATTATCAAGAAAAGGAAAAAAAAAAAGAATCAACTCTTATCAAGCGTTAAGAGGTAAGTAAGTAGGTCAGTCTCGCTTAGAAAGACCACGACATCCCCTTACAAGCCTTATCCTTTTTCCGACGAAAATAGCGTCCCCGATGATCGAGGGGCCAGAGGCCAACGGCCTTCTCGAAGACGGCCTCGGCGGTCTCGAGATCCACAACCTCGTCAGATAGGAGCTCCAGGTGTCCGGGACAGTTCCAGATCGTAGGACCCTGCGAGGGCTCCGTGGGCGAGGAATCGCACCTGTGACAGAGCCGCCCCCACGTCTCCGAGTCAAGCTTGCCCTCGCAGCAGGGCGGGAGCCGTGTGTCTGGTGTGTATCGCTTCCCTTTCAGACTCTTGCGAGCACGTGGGCAGAACGTCTTCCACAGATACCGTCTCAGCGTGATCGTGCAGGATCCCCCCTCCACCCCGCGGTGCGAGCAGAATTCATATCCCGAGTTTCGCCACGTGTAACATCCGCAGGGAAATGTTGTAGCCCAGAATTGGCACATATTGGGCTTATTTTGAGCGGAAGGCGGGTTCGTGCGTGGATCGGAAGATTGCCCGGAGGTTAGGGATGTGGGCTTTTGCTAGAATCGAGGGAGAGTTTTGTCGTGAATTCTAGACAGCGTCAGGGAAGGGAGTCGCGGTAGAAGGCGTTTCCTTTTTTTCTCCTCGGCGGTTTGTTCTAATGCCCCCCTTTCGTAGTCGTCCGCCTCTTTTGTCGCGTCCTTTCTGTTTCCTCGTCCGAGACATAATGGAACGAGATGCTTGCCTTGTGCGGCGAACAATGAGGAGTGCATTGTGATGGGGCCCTTCGCAGGAAACAATGCTTGGGTTTCTTCACCAAGGTCTGTTTTGTTTCTATTTTAGAAATGACATTGTAACGGGAAGGCCACTTGTGCTTGTTACCCCGACTTGTTGGCGTAGCTGGCTATTCTCGTGTGACGATGCAGAAGATGATGTTGCTGTATGAATTCCGGTGGGGTTATTGCCGGGTGTGTACATGATCGGCCGGTTAATAGTAATCCATATCACTACCTACACAAGGGAGAAGAGTGGCTTATTTCCTTATTCCGTGTCACACGGACCCAAGGGATTGGGACTGCACCCGACAGACTTACACGGGCCTCAGCTACTCAGCTACCCATATATGCCTGATCTAATGAAACAGGCTACATGAGAGCGAGCAAGAGCGAAGGAGCGAAAGGCTTTCATATATAGACCTTAAGTCGTCGCCTGGCTGAAGTGGAGGACTAGACTTTTATGGCCCGCTTGAAGCCCTGGATCTCAAGCCCTTGTTGCACTCCGGGCATCCCAGCGGGTGTCAAGAAATGGTAACGAGAACATACTCGTTCCGTGTAACTAGCAGTTAAAAGTAACTCTCAATCGGACCAGGGATTCTGGTACAGGGCCAGAAACTGAGGATTGTCTGTGTTGAGGTAGAAACGGCTATTGAGCCCCTCTCTATGCTTGACCGATTGGCTGCTACTATCGTCACCGATTGAATCGATTGAACCAAGCCAGTCTTCGACAGCGTCGTCGGGTGGTGGGTCGAAGGTGTTGCTGGGAACAAGGCCGTCTTCGGCTGGGAATGCCTCGCCATGGTGGCTTTCCTCGTCGTGTGTTTCGTTCTCGCTCTCAGCTACATCTGTTGTAGATTGAAACCCAGATTCAGAGTACGTTTCCTCAATTACTCTGTCACCACTCCCAAAGTTTGTTTCCCGGACGTATCCGTCTGGGTATGACTTGAAGGAGGGACACCATGTTTCACATGTGTAAGGATGCCACGGCGCCTCTGCTGGCCAGGGGTCGTCATTCCAATACGGGCAGTGGGATTCGCGTCCTTTCCAAAGTTGCATGAAATGCCGACGAGTGTAATATTTAACATATACTGCTCGCCGCTGATATCCCTGCCGAAATTTACTGATCTCATAGCCACAGTCTTGCAGAACAGCATCCCAGAAATCGCCATTAAAACTGCCATGATGCAAGAACCCCAAACTACTGTGACCTTGGCGATAGGCAACTTCGTGAACGGTCTCCCCATCGTTGTTACGAGCATTAATATCGGCTCCGTTTCGGATGAGGAATTTAATGGCCTCATATTGTCCGGATTCCGGAAAGAGGCTTAGGTGAAATAAGCAGATATGTAAACACGATCTACCAGAGGGGTCGCGCGCTTCGATGTTTGCTCCTAGCTTCAAAAGAACTGAAAACTTCTCTGCGCTGTAACTATGTCCAAAGTCTCTACACATTTCCAGCAGTGGCGTATAGCCACCGGAAAAAACATAATTGATATGAATAAAAGGCTGGAGTAGAGTAGAGCCCTATATCGCTTGGTTTGAGTCCTGTAACTGCGAATCAGCCTTATTACTGCAAAGTAAAATAAAGACATCTCATGTTTTGAGTCTTACTATAGTCCCATAAATTATAATATAATCCAGGAAACTTTGTCTCTCAAAGTCCAAAACAGGATCTGCGCCTGCTTCCAATAGAAGCTTTCTGCACTTCGCTACCCTCTTGAGCTCCTCCTTAGTCAGGGTACTATCGGACTGATCGGATTCTAAAATTGAGCATACCTGAGAGCTGGTCACAAACAATTAGATCTCTTCATTTCGTGCTAAGGTGCTTATACGACTGGGGATGCGGATCACTTACTATCCACAGATATGGAACTTTAATAACCGTCGCCGGCCTTTATGTGAAGCCACGTGATCAACATCTAATCCATTCGAAAGTAAGAAGCGGCACATTTCAGGGCAATATGTCGAGTAAAATAGGAGACTAGCCCCATGTTCATCATGATCACGTAGTGATGCTTCACCTCGACGCAGCATGTCTTGCAATCTGTGCAAATCGCCATTGTGTACAACCCTGAACACCGGTGACTCCGCAGGCAGGACCCGATTTACTGCAAGTGACGAAATCGATTCACCAGCATAGCATTGTCGTATGTTAGATGCCACCAGCATGCTGAGTTTCCTGATGTCATTAGGTAGAAACCAAATAACTGACTTGCAGTCTACTCGATCTATGTTTGAAGTTGAGTTGTCATCTTCTATGTCGGATGACCCTTTGATCCGCTTGCTCGTCATAAGATATACTGTCCCTAGATCGCCAAGTTTGAGAGGGGCATATCGTTGTTTACGCGGAATCACGACGTGACCGGGGTTGCTTTTGTTTCGGGCTGTGTCAAGTTCAGCAATATTGCGATTCCCGTATTTCGTTTGAAGTTACCTGGATTGAGAAGGAGTTTGGCTTGTCCAAATGCCTTGTCAAAACGCCTGAGGTCACTGTAAAGCCCTACTTTTCCTTGCTTAGCGTCAGCGTAGTCTTGCGCTGATTGAATCATGCTCTGCATGTCCTTTATGATGCCTTCGGCTTCGGGATCGTCATCTGTGTCGGTATTAAAAACTCCGGCCCTTTTCTTCGATTAGACTACATAGTCTTGTGATGCTCGTCACTAAACTGCCATCAAAAGTTGGAACTTGTTGAAGATTCTTCTTCCTTCGGCCGCGATCTTCAGTCAGGCCGTCTGATGAACTCTCTGCCTGTTCCCCTTGTTGGGTTCTATTTTGAGACAATATCAAACCTCTTAACTCGCCCATAAGATTCAACATGCAGTTGGCATCAGCCTGCCTAATCGTCTCGGCATTTCTAACGGCGTCTTGAATGGAAGAAATACCAGTTTGCAAGTCCGTTTGCTGAGAACTCTGAAGAGATTGGAGGTGGCGGTCGACGGTCGCAAAACTGGAAACCTGACTGGTAAAAAGCTGATCAACCTTGCCGCCAGCCTCTCCTATTGACTGGCTTGCGAGCCGTACATCGGACGAGATGCGGTTGAGAATTGAACTATAGTGCAATTAGATTGCTATGAGTATCCGAGATCATACACAGACCGACCTCTGTAAGATGCTAAGTCAAAAATGGATATCATTGGCGAGCACGTTGACCTAAGTACCGATTTGATCCAATTTCTTCTCGTCGAGGAACGATTTAAATCTCTTCCACAGTTTGCCGCTCTTCTTCTCGTTAGGCTTGAGTTGGAGACCTCGGATTTTGACAGCTAAAGGCTCAAGATTCAAGTTGCAAGCCCTGATCGAGCCGCTGAGACTAATATCATTGGCGATCATCGGGCATCCTTTCAGTTGTTCTAAAGCTCCATGGAACCTGAGAACGTCGCCTGCGACGGCTTGGACTTTGGCTGGGCCGTCTTTGATCGAATCGATTGCGGTGTATAGAGTCTTAGAAAGCTGCGCTGCAATCACAATGAATGTGGCAGCGCTCGCCGCTGTACCGAATTCCATGATGCGTCGTAGCCTGGCTCGTACAGGGGAATTATCGCATTATCGTTTAGAGGCCTAATCAAAAGGTCAATCAGAGGGTTCATTAAAGAGCTATTCAGCAAGTTAGCCACAGACTGACGAGAGTGTCGAGGAGGAGGAGGAGTGATCAGAGGGTGGTCACTGAGGCCTCGTAATGGAGGGATATTGGGGTAAGTCAAGGTAAGAAGAAAGCCTCACCATTCACCCTGTCGCTTTGCGCCCGGTGCCAGCAGCCTGCGCCTCTCTGTCATGACGGTGCAGAACAATTGTAC
The DNA here is from genome assembly GCA_022495115.1 of Xylaria castorea. Lineage (NCBI taxonomy): Eukaryota > Fungi > Ascomycota > Sordariomycetes > Xylariales > Xylariaceae > Xylaria > Xylaria castorea. The sequence goes on along the minus strand of MU382706.1, from coordinate 85,704 downwards.
CAATGAAAACGAAGAAAGTGATACACCAGACCAGGCGAGCAAGCCTCAAATAAAATTGATTCGAGCAGGGGAGAGAATATACACATGTGCCGTCAAGAAATGATCTAGCACGCTTATCAACTTATCAGCGAGGAAGAGAAAGGAAGCGCCATGATGGATGATGTATGATGGATGCTGGGTGCAATCCCCAAACAGCCCAAAATAGAGATATTCTGCTCCCCAAATTCATTCCATTACACTGTACCAACACCGACACCACCAACGATCATTCAGTGTCTATAACAAAACACATAGCCTCCGAGCGGGTGATAGTAGTAGTAGAGGTAGTACTACTACGTAGGGTAATAAGTCCGGTTGATGTGTGCCAGCCATCGTAATCTCGTATCATCTCTATGCCTCCTACTTTGGCATTCCGATTAGTCGCCCTTGCGTTTACTTAACATTCGACTTCATACGGCGTTAAGGCAAGCGTGTTGAAGCGGAGATGAAGACATTGTGGATTCTTCAGCCGCAAAGTGGAGGAATGCACGGGATGAAAGTTCTTTGGAACCAGTAGCGACATTCGGGGGAATAGAATCCTTTTTTTTTGGTACGAGCTTGGTCAGAAACATGCGATTCATACGTACAGCAGTGTACGTTGAGCTTCTCATGGTAAGCATATCCCACCGGCACGCGCATACTATAGTATAGTTTATTTAGTAAGCTAAAGATGAAACAAAGCGGAGTTAGGTACTCGAAAAAGTCCATATTGGATCATGGAGAAAACGTGGCCCCCGTCAAGCATGGCCCCGGTTTTCAATTGTTTTTGCTTTGTTCTTTCGAATTCAATCCGCGTGCGGTCCAATTTCGACAGAGCAAAGGTCTTCATATCATGATGATGATTCTACAGTACCCGTCTATCTCCGACCTTTTCTATCACGCTGTTATCGGCCGTGTCGGGGACGGACGCGCTAATATGTCCGTAGTCCGTAAGGCCCGCTGGATGCCTCATGGCTTTTGTTAGGCATCTCCATTAGGGCACTTCTACGGAGATAACTAGCCCTTCCTGGTTATGCCAAGGCGACTGGGAGGATCTAGGACAGATCATGATGCGAACAACTGGTTCAATTCCGTCGAGTTGTCGGCGTCGCGCTTCTCCCTATCGCCGACCCTGGTCGAAATCCGGGCTTGAGATCATAAAACTGAAATTTGCTAGCACACAATAACGTAGTGTAGTGTACGTCAGTTGATATATAAATGACAAAGGGGGGGATTATAGTATGGGTATGGTAAGTTGTGTATGTACTTAATTAAGTGTGACGACGACATCGGTACAGTACATATAGTAAGCCACATTACCGCCATATGTGCCTTTCGCCTTTATTGCCTTCATTGTCTTTATTGTCCTCATTGTCTTCATACTCGCCCATACCCTCCTATCTCCGTCTACTTATTGACTAACTACGGAGCTCAAAGCTACAAGTTAAAGGCTTGCTATCCCAGTCAAAAACATTTACCATCATCCCGGGATTTGTTTTAGTCCTTTGTCAAACTTAACCGACCCGTCGCATCCAAGCGAAACTATAACCAGCAACATCGCATCATTGTCACCCTACGACGACATCCTGGTTACCACCTACAATAGCATCATGTCACAGATGCAACCACAACAACAGACAGGGCCGCCATACGCCTCCCGTATGGCCGGCCCTGGTGGTGTGCCCGAGGTCATTCCCGACGTCCCTATCTCGGCCGTCTTCATCCTCATCTATCTCAGCTTCGCTGTCACCAACATGACCATATTGCAGATCAATCTACGGCGGCAGCATAAGTTCGTTATTTCAGGGGCGCTGTTTGGCTTTTCCATGTCGAGGATCATCACCTTTATTCTGCGCATCGTGTGGGCCACGCACCAGCACAACGCGCGCCTCGCCATCGCCGCTACTATCTTCGTCAACGCCGGAGTCCTCGTCGTCTACGTCGTCAATCTCATCTTCGCCCAGCGCATCCTCCGTGCCAAGCAGCCCACAATCGGCTGGCACCCCAGTATTAGTATCGTGCTCAAAGTCTTCTACGTTGGCATCGGCGGCGCCCTCATCCTCGTCATTTACTCCGTCGTGCAGGGCGCCTACACCCTAGACCCGAGCATCCTACACGACGTCCGCGACATCCAGCTCGCTGCCATCACGTACCTGCTCGTCTTCACCACCCTACCGCTATGGCTACTACTAGCGGCCCATTTCCTACTTCCCAAGTCTGCCGACGCGGAACTCTTCGGCCACGGAAGCATGCGGACCAAGGTCATTATCAACGTGCTCACGACGTGCATCTGCATCTTTATCTCGGCGTTCAGGGCAGGCACAAATTGGCTGCCGCCCCGGCCTGTTTCGAACCCGGCTTGGTATCAGAGCAAAGCGGCCTTCTACACCTTCTCCTTCATTCCTGAGCTCCTGGCCCTGAGTCTTCTGACGTTCTCCCGCGTCGACAAACGTTTCCACATCCCCAACGGTAGCAAGCAACCCGGGGATTACTCCCGCCACGGGAGCGAGCAGACGACTATGGAAAAGAACGAGTCGAGTGATGCCAGCGATCATCAGGTCTAGTTACGGACTATAGATGGAGGACGTGGGGAAGAGAGTAGAAGGTGATCTCACGATCAAGTATTTTATTTTGTATTAATATTAGTGATACCCTGCATATTATAGAACCATCTCCTAAATGTATATATAATGAATGATACGATATTAACGTTTGAAGTTTTTATTGTTTGACTTGTATTATTCTTCATGCGCATTTCCGTGTTTGGGGACTGAATGTACTACATGCCCATGATTCACACGATGAATAAAATACATCCTTTACAGTAAAACTCATATTAATTTAGTAGGCCCAGCACCATACCATGAATGCTGGCCTCGAGAAGATGACTTGACAGAGCCATACGTTTCCTTGGGTAAGCTAAACTGGGGGCTCACGGGCCACTCCCTCACGAGCCACCCAGCCACCCGCTTTTTACACATATACCCTGCCTTTAACACTTCGCGTTTTTTATACCGCTTTTACTCTTTTACTTTTTTTTTTATTTTTATTTGAATCGTTTTTTTTTAAGCTTTTTTAAAATGTTACGCATTTTAAACGAAAAATGTATTAAAGTTGTTATACGTAATATAAAGCTTGAATTATTAATATGCGCAATAGCTAAAAAGTAAAATATTTTATAAAAGCAAGTAATAAAACGTTTGTAAAATGTTCTTACTAAAAAAAAGCTTAATTAAAACTTTTAAATATTTTTTTTGTACTTAAAACGTTAATTAGTAACTTAAGCGATTAATTAAGCTAAACTAAGTTTTATATTTTTGCTAATTAAATTTTAGCTAATAGCTTAATATATAGTTGTTGTTTTTAAAAGCAAACATTAAATCGGAAACAATTAATACGTTTGTTTTTTTGCTAAAAACCTAAAAGTAAAAACTATAAAGTTTTAAATTATTAACTATTTAAAAATAAACAGAGCTATAGCTGTAAATATTAACTTGTTTATAAACTGCTTAAAAGCTTTAAAAATTGCTAATATTTTATTTAAATGTTTTTATAATATAAACAAAATAAAAATAGCTAAAAGCGTTAAAAGCAATTATTAAATAGTTATTAAAGCTAATAGTTATATAGCTTTTAAAAAAAACATTAATTAAAGCAAATAAATTACTATATTAAAATATATTAGCGTTAATAAAATAGCTTTTTTGTTAGCTATAATTTTTAAAGAACTTAAAATATAACATTAATAGTTTTTTAATAATAACTTTAGCTTTTAAAAAAATTAGCAGTTTATATTATTGTTTAAAAAGTAAACAAGTAATAAAACAAGTATAAACTAGCTTAAAAATATTTTTATTTTTTTTATTCGAGCTTGTTATAGCAATAAATAAATTGTTTTAGTATATAATAGCTATAATTTATATATAAGCAAAAAGTTTTTATAGCGTTATATATAAAACAAAATTTAGTTAATGTTTTATAAACTATACTGCTTTTATGTAGTATAACCGCTAAATATAAAAGTTTTTAGCTTAATAAAAAAAAAGCTTAAATTGTTTTTTAAGAATTGCTTTAGTGCTATATTAAAAGTAAAGCTTTTAAAAAAAGAAATGTTAAAAGCGTACTGTTTAGCAAAACTTAAAGTTTTAAACGTACGCAATATTAAAAAAACTTAGCAAACAGCTAAAATTTATCCGCAAAATTGTTTAAAGCTATTATTATTAAAATATATAATTTTTAAAAACGTAAATATAGCTAAAAGCTAGCCGGAAGCATTTGTTATATAAAAATAGCTTTTAACATTAAAAAATATAATAAATAAGCTTTAAATAAATATAAAAACATTTTTAAATAGTTAAAATATATTAAATAATAGTTAAAAACTAATAGCTATATATTTTGCTTTTAATATATACTTATAAAAGCTGTTTATTATAAAAGCTAATAAAACGTTAAACTTTTTAGCTAATAAAATCGTGTTTTTTAAAGCTAAAATTAGCTATTTAAAAGCTAAAATAGCTAAACAAGCTAAAAAATAACGAAAAAAAGTAAAACTAACATTAAAGCAACAATTTATACGAATAAGCTAAATATAAAAAGTAAAACATAAACTAAAAAGTAAAGCTATATTTAAAAATAAAGCTAGCAATATAAAAGTGCTTAGCAGTCTAAATCGGTCCGTAAATAGCCGGCCAAAAGATTTAACAAAAGTAAAAGACTGTATTTTAGTAGAAAACACCAAAAACTAGCTATCGTAGTTGTATTTGTTGTTTTTTACGGCTTCAATAGATAGGGGGTAGTTTGGGTGGTTATGTAGCTCGCGAGGGAGTAGCCCGTGAGCCCCCAGTTTAGCTTACTTGATGGGGAGTCTAGATGGCGCTACGGACGCCCGCTACCCCGATGTTTCGCTTTCTTCGCCGGCGCTACTATACGTGAGTCAAGTAGATTCTCGTCGATTGAAACTTGTCCCCATATGCCAACCTATTAGTATCAAATAAATAGAATGGCGGCTCAGCCGCAATTTCGAACTAGCCCCACTGTTGTCCTAGTGGAAATACTATAAGAAGGGTCGGAGTCCGGGACACCGATCTATCTAGTACGCTGAGTGGCCGTTTAGTTGATAGCTCGAGTCAGTACTCGAGTGACACTAACTATGTTGGCACAGTTACATCGCTCATTGCCCGCTTCTCCAGATCTAGATTCGTTTAGAGATCGGTAGATTATGTTCTTGAAAGAGATCGGCTCTATAAGAACGGTACACACATTTATTACATCGAGGATACTATGAACTGCTATCTCCAGAGTTACGGCGTCATCTCATCGTAGCCCGTCATGCCAATCTCATCCCGTTTTTCATATTTGCGATGCCCAGTGATCGTGAGCATTCGTCATCAATATCGTCAATACTATTTAGGGGAACCAACAAGGCTGGTTCAAAGTGGTCCACTGAAGACACGTCCACCGCGATGCCGGATATGAAGTTCAACTTGCTGCCTACAGAAGCCCCATCCAGGTAAAATCATCGGATAATGCATCGTGGGCAGCATGAAGCAGAGTCGAGGCAGTGTGAGTGCTGGTTTCTTCAGAGACGGCTGGTCATCATCTCAGTGAACACTAGAGCGTTTAGGTTAGCCAGTTTCTCTCGCATACCTTCCAAAGGTCCCTAAGATAATCCACAAAGGATCAAATCATAGATGAGAATTCCCCTCGTGATGAAACTGATGAATAAATGTCGTCGAGTCACTTACTTCCAGCTACACGCTCCACCTCCCAGTCATCCACGTTGGCAGCCTCCCATTCTGCCTGCAGGTACTGCAAGATGGCCCATACCTGGTAGAACTCTAGCTCGCCCTCGCCGTCCACGTCGTTGTCGGGATCAAACTTGCCGCTGCTCCATTCGCCGTCATTCTCCCAGCTGAAGCGCAGAACACGGACTAGAAAGCGCGCTGCGTGGCTATGTGAAAGGGAAGTTAGCATATGTATGCGTCCTTGCGGGTACGGCTATCCGGAGAATAATTCAGAAAGCATCGAGATGCGTCGTCGTATCTGATATAACTATAGATCAAGACTCGACCCACTCACTCTAGAGGAGTCCAGTCTCTCTTGTTCGACGGGATCTTGGAATCGGCATACTTGGGCTGGACGAAGGCGTTCGTAGACACACACCAGCTGTACAGCTCGGCGCACTGCTGCACGCCCGCATCCCCGTGGTACACCTCGAGGAAGTCCCGGCGGTACTCCCGGAAGAAGGGCTTCACGTAGCTGCTGTCGAGTAGGTGGCGCACGAAGTGCCGGGTGCTGGTGTCGTAGTTCAGCCACGCGCATAGCTGGTCGTAGCTCTTCTGCAGCGCCGGCAGCCTATCGCGCGGGATGGTCTTTCTCGGCATGGGGTGGATGGTGAATAGTACGTAGGTAGTATGGAGTCTTGGTGTGACAGAAGCAGGCCTTTATCTTTGCCTGTTGGTTGCTTGCTCTCTCAGCAGACACGCAGTCACTTACTCGGTCTTATGTTAGCGCTGCTGTGCCAGGTCGGGGATGAGTAAGGGAGCAGGGAGCGGGAGAGAATAGGAGAGACTCGGGGTAAAACAATAAGGTTGTGCAAGGCGGGCGGTCTCAGATCTCGGGTCTCGGGTGTCAGGTCTCGTGTCTCAGACCACCGCACCTTATGTCAAGTCAAACAGACGGATATGAGCAACAACTGGCTGCGTGATTCATATCACCCAAGCCATCGTTGACGGTCCAATGGAAAGATCGCTTCACGATTGCGCGCTGCGTCGAGGCGAGATGCACGACGTTCTCATTCGACGGAAGAGCCGTTCAACCAATCATCCCCTTGGCCACACTGCAATATGGTTTGTCGTGGATACCTACACCGAGTTGGATCTCGTTACCCCGACTTGGTTGACTGTGTCAGTCCAATCAATTGTCTTTTCCCCGCCCTCTGTTTGCCTGATGTTCTCTATAACCTTCATGGACCAAGTGACTTACTTGGAGGGAAGAGAGACTACCTCGACTGACGAAGCATCACCGTCGGAAATATAGCTGCCAAAAATGGCAGGATCGGCTCTATACGAATAAAAGTGTGTTCATTTGAAGAGCATATGACAGTAAAGCCTAGATTACGACAATTAAGGGCATATGTATCGACTAATCCTCCCTACTCGTCTACAACGACACACTGCTTACAACAAGTCTATTTACCCCTTTCTCTAACAGGAACGTGAGCACCTACATGTAGGCGTGTATGAGGCTACCCCTCACGGTAGATTCTATGCTATACTCCAATTCTTCACTCCCGCCCCTAAGAATGCCTACAAGCTTGTCAAATACAAACAGCTCGACATACAAAACCATGGCACTATCCAAGTGTATACAAAGCAACGACCAAAAGATGACTAGATTATTCACCTACTTCATCAATCTCCCGATTCAATTCCGGACGGATATAGATGCTCACCTATGTATTTGGTACTCTACATAAACCGCTCTTAGCCGGCCATAAAGGTATAAATAATAATTCACCTCCAGTTACTCACCCACCAATCCAAGTTCGAAGCCTTAAATATGCTACAGTTACACGTTGCAGTAGCTTTATCCTCTCTCCCTCACTAAATCCAAGAATAAGCAATAACTGGTAAAAAACGCAAAAATTATCTCCTGAGGGTGACTCGAACACCCGACCTGTGGATCTCTAAGCAAATTTCAATTACAGTCCAACGCGCTACCAACTGTGCCATCAGGAGCTCCATGATTTGGCGGTTCTTAAGCTCACTTCATGACTATGATCAGCGACAATAAGCAGAACTAGTCGCTCATCTCACGGCCTCATCCAACTCACCCAGCTCAAACAGTACATGACGTACGTAATAGCTGCTGACAGGTCCGATTATCTTGCATCTTGTAGCGAATCCCAGGCGCTTCGTAAATCTTCTTAATACCTCATCTCAGCTCCTCTTAGTTATGTCGTTGCCGGCACTGGACTACTCGCCAGCAAGGACGTTTGATGACCGAAACGGGATGTTGTAAAAGTAAGTAAATATGGCGGCGCAGTGTCCATGCCGGTAAAAGCATTACTCCTCCCAGTAGTCGCACTAGCGGATCAAATGGGCTCACTCACTCCCCGGCTTGGTGTAGTCAGCTACAAGTTGCGCAAAAACGACCTACCTCCTGTATGCCGCACTCATCAAACTGGAGAGATATGTGAATCACCGGTGACTCTCTATTCTAAGGCTACGACCTTCTAGTTCTGCGGTCGTTTCGCTTCGTCGCTTCATTGCGTCGTGGCACCAGCGCGCGGAAGTGGATGGGAGGCTCTTTTGAAAGGGCCTCTTGAAGGCGCTTCGAAGTTTCTTACGACGTAGCAGGATTCTGATAGCTGAATTGGAGAAATGCAGATGGATCATGACTAGAGAGTCGGTCTAATACATCTCAGGCTTCTGTATCTCGAGATACTTCAAAAGGGCAGCCAGATTACCAGGCTCGAATTAGCTCTTGAGTCTTGTGCAATCATCTCACGGACCACGGAATCAGCTACGTAGCTGCCACCATATACACCTACTGCAAAATATCAGTACTCAATATATGCAGTCCAAGGTAGTCCAAGGCCCATACGGGCCTCGAGGCGAATCGAAATGTCTACTGGACTGGCTACCCAGCACCTCGTTCCTTTTCTCATCAAAACAATCGCCGTATTTGGATGTTCCAAAGCGTGTGAATATGAAGAACTTTGGCGCGCGGGAGACAAAGCACGTATTAAACTACTACCGCCACAATCGGGCAGCAATAAGTTGAGCCCTTCTTGGCGGTTGAGGCTTCTCAGCTGATCCTATATTCTCGAACCGGCGAGAGCGCATAATGAGTCGACGAAACACTCGGTTATATACACCGCATTTTAGTCAGACCAAAGTTGACTGAGACTAGTAGTGGACTTGACTTACGAGCCGCAGATTGTCCCTCGCTGATGAGATTGAACCTGAGTTGATCCCAAACAGGACGAAGTAAATCTATGTGGCAAGACGTGTACTTGATGAAGTCACTGCAGCTTTCGGTCGAGCAAAGATAGGTTGGGTACGAGGTATCAACATGCATCATCTCCAGGTTTGGGTTGATCGTAGCCGCCTGCCATTTTGCCATCTTATCAAGCAATTCATGGTGTCGTACTAAAGCTTCATATGGCATCTCTGGTGTGCTGACCCCCATACGACAAGTATCTCAAGACGAGGCTCGCCAGGCAATTTTCCCAACGTCTATTCGTGTACGATACCTGCTTCGCCGACTAAGGTTGTCTTCAGGGGCAAGCTGTCGTCTTTTAGTAACGACTACCTCCTAGACACAAGCTTGTCGTTTTTTAAGGCAGCATGGGCAACAAACTTGTAACTGGATTCGCCCTGGTGAGAGTTTTCGGGTCGCTCTGGGCCGTCAAGCGGTCCCTGATACGGAACACGGAGGATTCTCATCGCCTGCGGCCCATCTTGCGTAACTTCCACGCGTACAAGAGTGAGTTCAGGTTTAGATGATTCAAAGTCGATGCCTCTAGCGCATTGCGTATAGTTCATTTCGCGTCTTAGGACAAATACTACTATCATAATAAACGATCCCAAATACATAAGATAGTTCTACTCCGCTACATGAAACCATTGCCATTAAGTCAGTAATATAATTGGCTGATCTATCAAAGTTCATAAGCCTCTGGCAAAGCGTATCGAGGTGTTATATTTGACTAAACTATGTATAAAAATTAAAGAAAATGTATACGACGTATACAATAATTGCTACAATCAAGAGACCAGAGCATATACTGTAGGTGTAAGGCAAGCCACGAGGGACAGTGTCTATAAGGACCCCTCACGGAGACCACCATATCCTGTACTTAGCCAACAGTACTCCATCACTTCGACAACATCAATATCCACTTCACTTCCCAACATAGGCTAAAATACGCTCACAAAACTAACGGCGCAATTAATAGAGAATAGAATCGTATGATTAAGTATAGGGCAAGTATTGCGCTAATAATCGAGATCCCGGAGGAGATGTATGTAGATGGCAAATACGGCACTGTGGTACTGGATCATGATAGCCGCAAGACTCGTCCATTATAAACGAAATACTGAACTCGGAGGAATTCACGTCGCTTTCCCCGACTGTTTGCATATTTCCCTACAACGGTAAGCAACTTCGGACGAGGAATCGGACGTAAAGGAAACGGAGTCCTCGTATCTCCGTCTTGGTACTTCAACTGCAGCGGGTACAGGTGGACAAAGCCAAACAACCGGAGACTTATTTACAAAACGTCACTTGCAAGAAGCGGGGATTATAAATCATGTCCATTGCAAAGCACATCATCGTACCCCACGTTATCACCACCCCCGACAGCTTATAGCATATATAGTACCAGCTACGTCGTCAGGTCTTGACGAGACAATCAGATGATCGAGACAGACAATATTAAAAAGCCCATCACGTTGAAGAGCAATCCCTTAGCGACTTACCTGTATTTTACCGATATTATTGTCCTATAGCTGTCGTGACAAAGCGGATAGCATTTGATCATCATGGCCGTCGCAACTCCCAAGCTAAGACTATATACCAACCACGGCTGCCCATGTAAGTGAAATGCACCTCGTCACATTACTTACCTATAGCCATCGACACCTCTCCGCGCTGACGACTGATCACTGACCGCTGATTTGGAAAAGGGGCACATCGCGCGCACATTGCGCTCTCGGAGCTCAATGTGCCATTCGAGGAGGAGATAATCGATCTCTCCGCGCCGCGAACAGCCGAGTACCTCAAGGTCAACCCCCGAGGACTGGTACCATCTCTGGCAGTCGACGGCCAGATCGTCACCGAGTCGGCCATCGTGGCCGCGTTCCTGGCCGACAGGTTCCCGTCGCACCTGGCGCCGGCGTCCAACGACGCGAACGGCCCGTTGAAGCGCGCGCGCATCGCCTTCTTCGTCGACACCTTCATGTCCAAGGCGAACTCCAACCTGTTCCCCCTCATCGCGGCCAAGTCGGACGAGGACAGCGCAGCCCTGGTCCAGAAGATGGTGGATGCGGTCGTCAAGGAGGTCGAGCCGTTGCTGGCGGACGCCGGTCCGTTCTTCGGCGGTAGCGACAAGCTCACGCTTGCCGAGGTAAGTTCAAAATGAGCATCCATCCGCTCTCTTTTCGTCCGTCTCTTTACTCTTTGTTTTTCATCATGCGGGACGAGTAGCAACCCTATATTGACTGCGACGAACGCGACAGGTTCTGACGGGCTCATTCGTTGTCCGGTTGTGGACTTGGCCCAAACATGATGTACTCCCCAAGAGTCTGATTGATGAGCTGTCTGCCAAAGCGCCCAACTTCGCTCGCTGGGCCGAGGCCGTGGCGAAGCATCCAAGCGTCAATGGAATCTTTGATGAAGAAGGTACTGCGGTCCGGACGAAGCAGAGATTTGCTAGTCGGAAGTGAGTCTGTCTGTGTTGTGCAGATACATAGCTAGTTATACTAGCTTAGCTAGTTCCTTGTTTCTACTGATACGATAAGCCACAGTATTTAGTGCAATATATCACTTGCAGCCTACCTACTTACTAGTACTGTAGTCTAGATGCGCTATGAAGTATGAGGGCGAGAATGACAGAGCACGGAAGTGGAGGAGCCCGACTCCCCGCGCTCTAAGAATAGGTACCCTAACCGGAATAAGAAGCAAGAAGCGTGATTTCCACTTGGCAGAGTGTACCGGGCCACCTCTCCGGCCCCAGACGACGGCGTGCTGCAGTGTAACCCGTTCGTGAATGATGCCCGAAGTTAGCCTGACCTGGCTAGACTTTAAGTAGAATAGGTGGTGAGGTGGATGCTTTGAAGTGGACACCATAAGTACTTAGTTACTGAACTCGGGTAACTTACCTACTGCACGAATGTTGACAGAGGGCACTAAGAGACCGCTGAGCTGGCCACTTACTAAGGTGCCCGAAGGTGCCCAAGGTGTACACTACAGTTACACTACAGGTACGCTAAGCAGTATACGTAAGTATTCTACAGGTGTGCGATGCGTTAGCCCTCTTGAGCAAGCCTGCAGAAGTCTACTTAGTATGTTTCATGATATTATATTGTATTAAACAAGGTTATCGAGTTCGAAATTGGGATCCCCGAGTGGCCCTCTTTCTACATCCTTCCACCACCACATTACTAAAACATTACCTACTTACGTACCAATAACTTATGGTTATGCTCGCCAAGTTGAACTGAATTGCAGCTAAGGATACTTGAGATACGCTTACACCTCGAACAATCATGTCGTGTCGTTAGAAGCGGCAAGTCTACAGTTCACACCGTATGGTTGATTGCCTCGGTCAAGTTTGACCGAAAACTACAGGCGAGACAGGTACAATATGCTGTCCTAGAAAGTGGCTGTCCTAGAAAGTGAGTCGGTGTGACAGACGGCTGTGAACGCTGCGATTGATTGCTTTGCCCGCTGTGTTGTGCCTACACTGCTACACTGCAGTACACCATGTAAGCCTCACCGAGTACCTGGCATATGCGACCCTGATGTACGTTTTTCAGCTATGAGGTAGTTATCTTATCGTACGCGTCAGTTTAACAAATAAGTAGCAAGAGACTACGGTGTCTCTCGTGTTCTGTCTCTAGTGTTCTCGTAATATTACTTTAATAATACTTACTCATACTGCCATATAACACCCTCTATGCACAATCTTTGCACCATCTTAGGCCGTAGTGTGTAAGTTTTTGCGTTCTAGAAGCGATAGATTGATAGAGACAAGGGGGAAAAAAAGAAATATAAATAAAAAGGAGAAGAAACGTCAGATCGAATCGAACACAACCTACCAAGACGAATACCGGGTATGACTGCGTCGCTACCGGTGCATTTCGCATACAAGTGCCAGACCAGAAACCAGACAATCGGGACCGGGGCAGCTGACAATGCATAATATACATTCATAATTGGTCCTATTGCCTAGAGCCATGGGTCCCTTGGCCGAAATTGAGCGACCACCCCGGTCGTCCGCGACAAGGGCATATCTTGGCCTCCCTCTCGGTCCCCTGCAAATCAACAAGGCATATCCACCTTGAAGCAAGAAGTCAGATTTCGACATTTCAACCTGATTTGTGCACCCAATCTTCCTCCATGCTTCTCACCATCGACCTCGACAGCCATTCGTCCATGACTATTATGGTATCATTATAGCACTGAGCGACCGCCTGAAGGACACAATTTGGGTTTCGCATTGCTGGTTCCCTTCGGGGGTCTTGGGATCATCACGAAGGCTTCATCACCGGCGATTTCCCTAGTCTCCCCGTTCCATCACCCATTACCAGCACCTCTTCGGGACCTAGAGTATTTAAACAAAGCACGCACTATCCCGACGACAAGGTGAGATGAAGAAGCCTACATCTGCCGAATCCATGAGCGGGAGCTATCCGTCTCCCGACTCCGATAGGGATATAGCGAGCTCCGTAGCGTCTACCGAGGCCGAAACGTTACCGGCCACGGAGAGAGACTCCACGTCTTGTGAGCCGGTACCCACCGATTCGCAACAGAGAGGAAACCACCGTCGAAAGTCTCACAGCCCGGAGGCATGGGAAGCGGTGAAAGCAGACATTGCGCGGTTGTACTTGGAGGAGAACCGACGCCTAAAGGTTAGATTGATTGAATGCATTCCTCTCTAGCGTGGTCGATAAACAAGAGTCACTCGGTTATAAGCTCTCTGGCTTCCTTTACACTCGTGCACTCCTCTAGCGCTCGTGTTTTCTCTCATAGTTGATGACGACTAACTATTACCTCCTTGAGCAGGATGTGATGGCCATCTTAGAAGAACAGCGGGGATTTTGGGCCTCGTGAGTGATCACGCCTCTAAAAATCGCTATGCGTAGAGATCGTGGCTGACATGGTAGAGAAGTCCCAAGATGTACAAGACGAAGCTGACACAATGGAAGTTCTTCAAGAACAACCGTCAAGCCGATGTGGCTAATCTGTTGTACTTACAGCGGCACCGGTTGGCGCTGGGTAAAGAGAGCACGTTTCGCCGCAACGGCAGAACCGTCGACGTGGCGGCTTACATAAGGAGGAAAGGCCTCCGACCGGTCGATCTTCTTGAGGTGGCTGATTCGGGTGACCTACCACCTACGCTACGGTGTCGGACGCCGCCGCCGCCGCCACTACGACCACCGCTGCTCCCAAGAGATATTGGGGCCCCTGATGACTTCATGTTGCAGGAGGCTTTCCTGCATTGGTCGCTGGATCACCCCCTCATGCCACCGCAGCTGGACGCCCGCTACTTCAAGGAACTGGATCGATACCACGAGAGCGATGCCATGCGCTCGGTGACGCTCCTCACCCACGGCTGCTGGCTCCTATCGATAGGGAAGATGCGCGAGGGGGGAGGGTTTTGCCGGAAAGCGTTCTCCACCATCGACTGCTTATTGGACGGGTCAGCACACTTCGCCGTCTACGAGCTCTTTGGAGTCATCAGTCGTTATCCAGATCCGGGGATCCATCGTGCACTCTGGAGCTTCCTATCGAAATACGCGGCTAGGATCGGCGGGGTGAACGAAAATCTACAGCGCGTGCTGGCGGCCTTCGCCAAGCTGTCACGGAACTTCAGCCTCGAGCATAATGTCACGATGTTGCAGTGGGGCCGGCGGTTCGCGTCGACGCAGAGCAACGGCACCTTCGACGGTAAGCCGTTCGACTACACGCTCATCCAACCGTGGGACATGTTGCCGATGGACAGGTCGTACTTCCACCGGTACTACCTGAACCAGGGGCTGTGGGAGGCCGACGGGATCCCGACAGCGACGATATACAGTCCGGAGGGGGAAGGGGAGGGGGATCCGTGGGACCTACGGGCGGACCTGCTCGTCATATTCGGGAACCAGACGGCATGGAAGGATGATAGGATATCGACCATGGCGCTGAAGATGCTGGCGCAGGTGCCACCGGATAGGCCGCCGGGGTATTTGCACTTCATGTGTCTTTACGCCCTAGCCCAGAATAATCGGGCGCGTTGCCGAGGCGGGAACCACCAGTTTAATCCGGATCATAAACTGGCGAGAGAGTACTTACGGCGAGCCGCCGAGGGTGAGTGTAGATCCCCTTACTTACTCATATGACCTGGAGATACCTGGGAAGCTTTTTCTGCTCAGCACGGTTCTAGAGAGGAAAGGGGCTCTCGTCTTTGCCCATCTTTCCGCACAGGGAACAAAGGTAGCTAACTTGTTGACGTGATAGTACAAAGCAAAGCGTGGGAGGCGGGTAAGAACTACTACGAAACACTGACGCTCCTCGAGACGTGGCACCGAGAAGCCGGCGATGAAAGAGAGGCCGAGGCGACACGCCTGAAACGCGACATCGAGTGCTTAAAGGCATTCAAGGACTTGCGTCTATAGGGCTTTGACCTGGTCGGCTCATCATCGACCGTCGACTTGCGCCCCATTTCTTTTCACAACTTCTTACGGAAGTGACGATGTTTGCGAACGTATGTGTTGTTATCGAACGACCAATGTTATCATACTAACATGCACCTAGGGGCGGCTGAAGATAGACTGGCGTGGCCGTGAGTGATTCCGTACTACGGTGAAATATAAGTGGTTGGAGTGAAGGCAGGACAAATTTAGGGGGGTTGGGCAAGCGAGGAGCAAGATACCCCTTCACATGTAGTCTTGTCAAAGTAGAAAGACGAACTAGATGGCATAGCTAGAGTTTCCAGATGAGGTTGACGGTTAGTGGTGTATCTCTGGACGATTTATGGGCTGGGTTTGGATGCGTAGATGGATTTGTTTGCTGCATATTAGCTGCAAGAAGTGGGTGAAGGAAGAGCACACGACAACCCGACCCAACATGGCTACCAAGGATATAGTAAGCGGGCGTTGAAGAGTAGGTAACAACTAACAACGGCAATGAATATAAATATAAATATACAATACATACGTAATAGTATTAGCCACATATGCCCCTCCATTCTGTGGCTGTGCGTATACTGTGCCCCTTCATCAATGGTCAACACAACTGAAGCACTTCAGTAAAGTGAGTCCTCTATCGGTTAATGTTTAAAGAGACACCATTTTCCCATCCTGTTCTATTCCTAGTCCGCGATAAGTACTTCGATTTTCAAGATGAGTATAATAGGGCATGTTTTCTTCGTTGGCCAATTGGCAACTAACGTCTAGCTACGAATAATCTTTTCTCCTCATGTGCTCGTTGGATAGTGTAATTCGAGATCATCTTCCTCCTTTAACATTAAATCGAGGTTACTTCTATTTCTTGCCCCCTACTATACATGATTCCATTTCTTTGGTCCCATGCTAAACAGGTAGGCTTTCCCCATAGGCAGTCACTCACTATATACTTAAAATTAACACATCAAGCATTCGTGGGCTATATCACCGCTTGATATTAAGACACTAATGCAATAGAGGGCAAAATCCGATATCGACCTCAGATTCCTTGAAAAAGGATTATTGGATTCCACAATATGGAAAGATGTATAGGGCCGATGCTGCGGAACGTGCGGATACATGGGATGGTACGTCTGCTTCTACGTAGTACTTATGGACAAGCCGTGTCAAAAGTCATATCGGGCGGCAGCCTCTTCCTATCAAGTTTGTAACCGCCCGGCTAATTGGGTCTGCCTTGTCGACCGACACTGACCAACCACCAGTCGATTCGAGTCACGAGCATCTATGAAGCAATTAATCTATATTATACCACGGCCTATTAGGCAAATGCCGTCCTGGGCCTAACAACAACCACCACACCTTCAATATCAAAGCAACAAAAAATATGGCGCGGCAGTACGCTACCGCACAACACAGCACAGAAGCGGCGAATCCACTATTCTTTCCGCACCGCTCTATCAGTTTTCATATAAACTTACATATAAGCCGTTGTCCGTGAACCTGTGTGTCCCTCCTCAGCACAGCATACCACAGCAAAGCACACCACATACATCACACGACTTACTCGTCAAAGAATGTATTGGTCAACGATCCTCGGCCTCTCGACGCTCGCGGGGGCGGTGCCGCAGTTCGGCGGCGGCGGTGGGCTCACGATGCTGCGGTTTGGATGCGCTCAGGTCGTCATTGACCGGCTCGACCCGCTCGTGAACCCGGGGTCGATCCCGTCGCCACACGTGCACCAGATCGTGGGTGGCAACACGTTCAACGCGTCCATGACGACGGGAGACGTCTCAACTGCGGCGTCGTGTACCACCTGCGCCTTCAGTGAAGATTTCAGCAACTACTGGACGGCCAACTTGTATTTCAAGGCCCGGAACGGCACTTATAAGCGTGTTCCTCAGGGCGGTGCTGCGTATGCTACCACTCTCGTCGATTATTCGCCTCTCTATTTTCTATCTTTCGAACCCAAACCCTCATCTTTTGTCCCAGGACAACAGCTAACTTGACTGAATTTGTCCAGGTTGCAATTCAACGACAACTTTAGCACGCAGATCGCGGGAGGCGTTCTTGTGTACTACGTCTCTGCCCAGCCGGGAAAGATTACCGCATTCAAGCCGGTTAGTTTTACTTTCTCCTACCTTATTACCATCACTATGGAGGTCGTTGGACATGTACTAACAGATAATCCATTCAGGGTTTCCGCATGCTAGTCGGAGATGCCATGGCGCGCTCGCGGACGGGCACCCAGCTCAAGAAGCAGAACTGCTACCGCTGCTATACCGGTCCAAACTTTGGTGGCGACTACGCCGCTCCATGCGCGGACGGCACGTACGTCTGAACCACGACGTGACATACATGCACACACACACACCCGTATAGAGATGATCGCTGACGTATATGCGTTAAATAGACTCGATACTGAGTATTTGCCCAAGAAGCAATGCGCCGGCGGCATCCGGTCTAACATCCTCTTCCCCACGTAAGTTGCCGCCCGCCTGCCACTCCCCTAACCCTAACTCTAACTTTAATATCTCATCAAAACTAACATCTGCAAAAAAGCTGCTGGGATGGCAAGAACCTCGACACGCCAAACCATCAAGACCACGTGGCGTACCCAACGACTGGACCGGCGGACTTCCTAAGCTTAGGAGGCGCGTGCCCGTCGACACACCCAATCCGGATCCCGCAGCTGATGTACGAGGTGGTCTGGGACACCACCAAGTTCAACAACCAGGCTGACTGGCCGACGGACGGATCACAACCGTTCTACTTCTCCACTGGAGACAACACAGGTTACGGCCAACACGGAGACTACGTTTTCGGGTGGAAAGGCGACTCGCTGCAGAAGGCTATGGACCAGACGAACTGCATGGGCGCCAAGTGCTCCACGCTCGCCAACCAGGCCATCACCAATGCTAAGTCATGCGCTGTCAAACCCGTTGTACAGGAGGACCACGAGGGCTGTAAGTTTCTTGCCCTGTTTTTCTCTATTCTGTTCTGTTCTTTTCTGTCTGTCCTGCTCTGTCCTGTTCCGCAACATTCCACTCTCGAGTAATTTTCATCTTGATCTTCGTACAATTCCCATAACGAGAAGACACTAATAGTCACCGTAGGGCTCACCCAGCTTCCTGGCCTAAGCATGCCTATGATGTAACCAGTCCAGCGAGTATCCAAATTTAGATAGGGACTCTGCACAAGTGGCTACTGGAATGGCCCGGGTGAATTGGTCTGTTGCCGGAGTTCTAGCTGGGGAAGTGAGCTGACCTGTAGAAGTAACTCAAATGAAGTGGGGGACTGCTTAATCGAAAGTAACGCAATTCAATTAACCGAATAGAATCAGAAATCAATGGAAAACTAGAAGTGCGTAGCCAAGTGTGTTGTAGGTGGCCAAGTTGCCCAGTCCTCCCTTAATTGTGACCCCCTTTAACGCTTCATATATCTTATACACAAAAATTGGCCTCTTATTGGTTGATTTTCACATTCAGCCACTTGCACTACTTACTATCTATTGTCCGTATATAAGTCATGTGATAGAAAAAGAGGGTGTGTTCGTTTATGATAACCTGGACTGGGATATGTGGTTGGTCCCGAGATGCATTTCACTGATATTGCATAACCTCTCTCCTTTTCCTGCCTAGGTACCTACGTACTTTAGCCTCAACACTTTACCACGATACCGAGCTTCTGCGGAATCAAGTAACCTAATGCGAACCAATGATCCTAGGTACCAATAATTTTCTCTTTCGTCCTTGCGCATTTGGCATTTGTGCGCGAAGTTGGTGTGTAGTTCTTGGGACTGTCTTGTTTACTCACAAACTACCTTTTTGTACTTACACAATCACTTACAAAGTTAACACCTACCATATTTTTGATACTTTGGATTGTTTGATAACTGTTGGATGCTATTAGATTTGTAAACGTTTTAGGCATCAATATTAACAGATTAATTGCAAAGGAGTAATATTTTTTTTTCTTTTTCTAAAATGAATCATTCTGGATTTAATGATTAAAACAGTTTTTGTGATATTGTTTTTACCGTTATTATCTGTTTATTTCGAGATTAAGCTTCATCTCATAGTTTGGGAACCTGCTTGCATCAAGATGCCCGGCTCCCATGTGGTGCGTGCATGTTTCTTCTCAATTGCCCTCTTGCCCTCTTGCCATGTCGAACGATTGTTACTGGTCTTTCCTCTCTACATCTCCCCTGTTTGCTCGGTTGATAGGCCAGTAAAATAATAACGAGAAGCAGCAACCTCCAGTCTTACTACACCAACAACCTGGCCGCCCATGCAAGTTGACCATCAGACCACCCCCCGGCGCAACTGGATCTTCCACGCTGTCAGTAAAACAACGTTGCCTCCAGTATTCCTCCCATTGTTTTGATGCTGTCTTGAATCGAGGTAGATGCGGCTGGGCTGACAATACACACCCAGAAGATTTCCAAAGAATACCGCCTGCAATGACCAGTATCCGGGAAGACGAGCGGCAGCTGGAACGGTCGCCGTCATACGACTCCCTCTTCGGTCGCGATTCCGGTCAAGATGTTGGTCTGGAAGAGTTGCCGAGCTTAATTCCGCAATCGCCCTCTCAGGCTACGGTCACGAACGCCGCAGGTTTCGAAGAAAACCAAGAGACGGCTGTAAATGACTCGCCCGCACCGCCATCATGGTTGGGAGGGGACCCGACATGTGGCGTAGCCTGGATGTACCACGGATTGTGCTGTTACCCGACATGGACCGTTGAGCCGACAATTGAGTCCGTCATTGCGACGCTCAAGGTCGCCATCAGCCCCGACCACGAATACGGCGTTCGGCTACTTCATAATGGTACATTAAGCAAGCTGTACGACGTGTCTTTTAACAATCAAGCATTCGTCATGCGTGTGTGTTTGCCCGTATGCGCCGTAACCAAAACAGAGGCCGAGGTAGCCACTCTTGATTGGGTCAGTCAATACACCCCTTTGCCTGTTCCCCATGTGAGAGCCTATGATTCGTCCCGAAACAATCCTCTTGGCTATGAATGGCTTCTTATGACTAAGCTGGAGGGCAAACCTCTCTCGACATGTTGGTCATCTGTGACGATGGGGTCGAAGGAACGCCTCGTGAAG
This sequence comes from Xylaria castorea, assembly GCA_022495115.1. Lineage (NCBI taxonomy): Eukaryota > Fungi > Ascomycota > Sordariomycetes > Xylariales > Xylariaceae > Xylaria > Xylaria castorea. The sequence goes on along the minus strand of MU382706.1, from coordinate 65,178 downwards.
CAAATCGCCGCCTTCTCCATCTCCGCTTTCAACCAACCATTCTACGAGGGTATCGGGAGCATCTTCAAGACAGATTCCAACTCGGATAGCCGTACCCATGTTATTGGCGAACTGGTCTCCATGGCGTTCTTTTAGGGACAGCGCGCTACTTTAGATCATGGCCGTGGACCTTTATCCGAGGTATCCGACTGGATGCGATCTCGACTGAGGTTCGCATCATTAGATCTGACTTCGCGACTCAAAAACGCCACGAACACGAATGAAAAGGAGACTCTCCAGCGCATGGTAGACTTGACTACACGAATAGAGAGTTTGATGCCGCATTTCCTCTCCTCTTACGGTAAAACATCTTCAACAGGTTCTGATATGGAAGTTGTCCTCGATAACGGGAATATGAAGCCAACGATCACCATGCTTTACCATGACGGTCTCTCACTCGATAACATCCTCGTAGATGATGACGGCATACTCACGGGCGTTCTCGACTGGCAGTGCATTCCATGCCTTCCCCTTCACGAAGCATGTCAGTTTCCGGCTTTTCTTCAACAAGCACATGACCGATTCAAAGAGCCGGCCGGGCGTCACTATCTCGTCGACGACAGCGGGCCCCCGCATCCAGCCTACTCCCGGGATCGTAAACGATACGAGTTGACAGAGTTACGGCAGTTTTACATCAAAGAGATCTTGCATCATGCGCCGGATTTCGTGGACATCTGGAGCGATGAGGCAAGCGCGAGCTTGAGGGATTACGAAGCAGCCATCCAAAACTGCGACAATGAATTTACGATCAAGCCTGTCGAGGAATGGGTTGAGGCTATGGAACAGGGGAGGCATCCAACTCAGGTGCCAAAGCGGCTTCATGAACTACTTGCAGAATATGACTTGGGAAAACGTCTCTTCGATGAGACACTACAAGAGCAGTAGTACGTTCACGGTCACGGTCACGGTCACAAGGGGCATATGGTCACCGTTCGAGAACAAGGTTCTTGTTGTGAGTCTATCTAGATAGCTATAAAAGTTAAAACGAAACTACGTTTACTACCTGTACAGCCGGAGTTAATGATTTGCCCGTAAGTTTGATTGACTGGATCATCCATAATGCCGCCTCGTTCTGGTCATTCAGAGCCAACCACCTGGCCTAAAATGGGAATTCAAGCTTCTGGAAAATTTAATAGTTCTTCCATAACATGTACGCGACGATTGAATTTAAACATATGACTGATCTATAGCACACTTCATGTATCTAAGGGGGGGGGGGGGGGATTTTTACTACTTGTATTGGGGGAGCGTGAGCTGTAAAGACTAGTTTACGCACCGAAGCCGTTTAATCGGCGAGTTAGTTTTGGTGCGCCAAAGCTTCGGAGACTAGCCCAGACCTGCCCATTTTTTTTTTTAGCAAAAACAAAAACAATAAAACAAACTATCTAACTATCCTACTATCCACTTGCTAAGGGCGGTAGGTGGGCGAATCGTAAGTCAATAGCGCGTTGTTATTGCCTCGCCAAAAGTGTGATGTAGATGGGGAGTTGTGTGGTAAGTCCCTGTAGGTCTATAGAACCACTCATCTTACCTATCTGGGCACCTACCAACAGTATTTCACTTACCCGATTTTAGAAGCGGCGATTAGTGAACTTACTGAAAAGTGATGAGATGCACCAACAAGATGCCGTCTCAATCTTACGTGCAGTTTCGTTATCATCTAAAGACCAGAACATCATCATGTCGTCGTAACCCCTAATATCGGTTGCCGAGGCACTCGATTCTGGCTCCTCGGGTTTGGGCGTGTGTTCTGCTCTCGAGATGCTTGATTCACTGTCAGCACTGTGTGTAGGGGCAAGCAGCTCAATATCAACGAATTCTTCCGAGCCCTCACTGTTGTCGTCCACAGGTTGTATCGCCCTTTCACGTACCGTTTCCTCAGCTATTACACAGTCGTTTTGCAGATTCTCGCTCTCCCCATCTTGCTGGTACTCTCCATCTCGCTCAACGCCGTTTATTCTCTCTTCAGTGCCGTCTGAGAGTATATTCCCTACAGCGTTGCTTAGATCTTTCAAGGCCATCACATCGCCCCGCACAGAAGCTGGCGTAGGAAGCGAAGCTGCAACACAGGATCTTGGTACAAATGGCGCAATATCAGGCGAGAAGGCTGGTGGATTTCTTCGCCTATTCAAATATCTCGCAGCGATTTGACCAACGGTAAATTCCCCATCGACCCTCTCCGGAAGGGTTGTGTTGATCTCATCCCGCGGGATATCACTGAGGATGACGAGATCGAGTCGCTCTGCCGTATCTGCGATACTTGAAGTCAGTCATCACCATGTTGAGTGTGGTTTGTAAAAAGAAATAATAAAAATAAAAAGGTTCCGAGGATAACTTACCAACCTCACGCACAAATTCCAAAAGAGCAGGATCCACAGCAACGCACTAAAACACTCAGAGTCAGTTGTAGCCATTTTTGACGTGATTGATGAGGATTTTAGAAGCTTTTAGACATTGTCTTGGCCTAAAAAGGAAAGCATGTACTCTTAGAAACTGCTAGAAGAAGAAGAAAATGAATCCGAGAAATACTTAACTGCTTCGGTTTTACCAGTCTTACACGCGTGTGGTAGCTTCGCAAGGACCACGGAGGGTGTCTCGTGCCGGCACGGGTTGCTGGCGGGAACGACACCGGGGGAAACGTCGGGACATGGCCGGCAGCAGAAGAACGGCTCGGGAGTACGACAGCCACAGGCGTATAAGAAGAAGATGGCCTTACAAAACGTCGATGGCCGTGCGAGCTCTAGCGCCCTTTCAGATTCGGACATGATGGGGGCCGAGGTGGACATATTTGGTAGGTAAAGGAGTCTGGAGGTCGTTAGTAGAGTAAATACCTCAAAATCCCGAGCGTAGATCTTAATCTAGAATGTGGCCTTTTACGCGTAGAACTGGCGCGTAAAGAGTCCTAGTACTGAATTTATATTGTCGAGAAAGGAAGTGATGACTAGAGTAGACCGTCGGACGCTGTGTGTATTAGTTTTATATCTCCTACCCCCGGTAGGCCTTGTCAATGTCATTGTCCACGTTACATAAGGGTCTTTAAGTCGTTTCGAGACATTGCCTATTATGCTCAATAGCGCCTTTCTTGTCAACTCTTGGTGTAATGAATGTCCTTTGTTACGGTTTTGTCCGAACCTAGGACGCTTTTACCATCAAGTAGACTGATTCAAGCTATAATCTAGAATGACAAGAATAAGGAATTGGCCATTTAGATGGTACACACGAGCCACAATCTTGGCAACATAGGGACGATGTACCACAGGGTTTCGATTCAAGTTTGGGCACCAAAACCCGGTCAATTATAGATAATAACATCAAATAAAAATGAACTGATTATTGTATAAATGTACATGTTAAGATTCAAGTGACTCCGGTTATGTATAATGCATATGCAGCATAGACGGTAGGAAAGACGGTAAGGGTAGACTAGCCAACAACAGTGCAAGACCTTAGTGGCGCCCAGAAAGTCGAAGCTGCGGAAAAGAGCCTTTAGGGACAAATAGAAACGAAGACTTGATGAATTCGGCCTTTTGTTTCTCAGAGCGTCGCCTTCAGGATACCTACCAGAATGAAGAACATATGGGGGAGGTGACGAATTTGAATGGTCAGGAACAAGGTTGTACCTTTCATGCCTGATGAGTTATTAATTACTTATAAGTCACACTATGCACTAGCCACTTTCTCACGCCACAGCATATTCGTCGGAAACATGGGTCGATAATACTTAGACTAATGCACGCCCTGCAGTTGCAAGGCATGTACCTACCTACCTGGGTAGTTTGCCGGGGGACTGACCGACCTGACTGCAGGTGCTCTTTTTTATCTGATCATTATTTCTCTCAAATTTTACAAAAAGAGCTTACTTACTCCGTACTCTCGTCTCCATCTCCATCTCCATCTCCATCTCCATCTTCGTCCTCTTTTCCATCCTATACAGCTGCACGACCCGCCACGAGCCTTGTCTTGCGTCCCTCATATCTTATTACCTATCGTCTCCCCCAATTACAACATTATAGAAACGTCATCATGTTTGCTGCACGAGCTGTCCTTGCCGCCGGCCAACGCCGGGCCTTCTCCGTCTCTGCCCGTAACGTAAGTTGATCGTCTTAGATGGCAATTGCCTTTCGCATCGTCGGCCAATTGCTCACGCCACGCCGTCTGTCGGCAAGAACAGCTCTCCAAGGTCACCGTCCTCGGTGCTGCCGGTGGTATCGGCCAGCCTCTGTCCCTCCTGCTAAAGCTCAACCCCAGAGTCACCGAGCTTGCTCTCTACGATATCCGTGGAGCTCCCGGTATGTTTATACATTGTCTTGCAGTATTGCCCATGTTATCCATGTTATCCGTGCCATGTTCCTTTCCTGACTTGACATGAATCCGTAGGTGTTGCTGCCGATGTCTCCCACGTCAACACCAAGAGCAACGTGAAGGGCTATGAGCCCAGCCCCTCCGGCCTCGCCGCCGCCCTCAAGGGCAGCGACGTCGTCGTCATCCCCGCCGGTGTCCCCCGCAAGCCCGGCATGACCCGTGACGACCTCTTCAACACCAATGCCTCCATCGTCCGCGACCTCGCCAAGGCCTGTGCCGAGTCCAGCCCCGAGGCCAACATTCTCATCATCGCCAATCCCGTCAACTCCACTGTCCCCATCGTCGCCGAGGTCTTCAAGGCCCGTGGCGTCTACAACCCCAAGCGCCTCTTCGGAGTCACCACCCTCGATGTTGTGCGTGCCAGCCGGTTCGTCAGCGAGATCAAGGGCACCGACCCCGCCGACGAGCACATCACAGTTATTGGTGGCCACTCTGGTGTCACCATCGTCCCTCTGTTCAGCCAGAGCAACCACCCCGACCTGACCTCCAACGCCGACCTCGTCAACCGCGTCCAGTTCGGTGGTGATGAGGTCGTCAAGGCCAAGGATGGTGCCGGCTCTGCCACCCTCTCCATGGCCATGGCCGGTGCCCGCATGGCCGACGCCGTGCTTCGCGCCTCCCAGGGCGAGAAGGGTGTTGTCGAGCCCTCGTTTGTCGACAGCCCTCTCTACAAGGACCAGGGCATCGACTTCTTCGCCTCCAAGGTCGAACTCGGCCCCAACGGTGTCGAGAAGATCTTGCCTGTTGGTGACGTTGATGCTAATGAGCGGAAGCTCCTCGAGGCCTGCCTAGGCGACCTCAAGAAGAACATCGCCAAGGGTGTGTCTTTCGTTGAGGCCAACCCCCCCAAATAAATCATCGCGTGATGTCATGTACTTTAGAAAATAAGCACCATGGTAGCGGGGCGTCTTGTGAGATAGACTCGTGAGTGTGATTTAACAAGATTTAGGTACAGGCAACGGGCTGGTGGCTGGCTGGCTGGCTGGCCGCCTTGGATGGGATGAGCCTGGTTTGGCTTGACTTTTTTGGTCATGAAATTCACGGCTCTTTTGATGTCGGTACTGCTTGTGCCTTATGGAAACTAGACGATAAAGACTCTATTTCCGGCCCGGAGCTTGCGACCTGTATGATAGATGAATACAAAGAGATACCATTTACTTATTCTCCTTGGGACTCCCATGACTCTGTAATCTAGTATAATAGCTACTCACTGCCCGCTCGTATTCCGCCTGCTCCTCGCCATCTCGGCCTTGCCCACTACGGCCTCCAACGCACCCGCGAGCCCAGCCTCGTCGTACCGCAACACGCCGTCCTCCTGCCGCCGCCCGTATACACGCACGCAGTCGACGCCCAGCGCTGCGAGCTCGGCCTTGTCGACCCGCGGCGCGCCCTCACCCTCGAGGTATAGGAGGTGCGTCACGTAGTCCCGGACCGAGGATACATCCGAGTTGTCGTGGCTGACCTGTAGCTCAGGAGGGGTGTGGCCCTGCTGCTCGGTTGCGGGCGGTGGCTTCGGAGCGTCATCGGAATCCGGGTTGGGATTGGGATGGTGGTTGCCGTGTCCCTCGCTCTCGGCACACGCACGCGCGATAGCCCGGACGAAATCCGCGGCGGTCAGAGCGCGGGTACCGCTCGGCCCCGTCTCGCGGTCGAGCGACGAGTTCAGGATGAGGATCTTCTGGCGGACGTGGGCGGCGCGGACGGCGGCGCCGACGCCCCGGAGGATCAGGCTCGGCACGAGAGACGTGTACAGCGAGCCGATGCTGTAGACGACGGTGCGCGCGGCGGCGATGCCGGACAGGACCTTGGGGTTCGCGACGGGGTAGATCTCGTGCCCGTACGGGTTGATGTACCAGATGCGCAAGATCCGCGAGGGCAGGTCGTCCGAGTGAGAGGGGGACTTGGTGAATGTGATGTATTGCTTCCGGAGCGAGGGGAGGGAGCCGGGGAGCGTGGCGTCTTCTATGCGGTCGTGGGCTTCTGTCTCGCGGAGCACGGTTTGTGGGTCTTCTTCTTGGGTGGAAGGCTTTGGTCGTCGCGGGAGTGGTGATGATGATGTTGGGGTGGTGGTGGAGGTTGAGACGGCGGTGGGGGTTAGAGATGAAGAAGGAGATTCTCCTGCTGGCAATACCGCCGTTGAATTATTATCCCCTGCGTCGTCGGGCAGGCTTGTTGGCGCCGAGGGGTGGGAGATGGCGTTTTGCCCGGTGATCTGAGACCCGTCTTCCAACCCCGCGCTGATGTGGTGCGTGAAGTTGCTGTTGATGGCGGGGAGGGTTGCTACCGTTGACGGGATTGCGCAGATCGTGGATAGGAGGTAGATGGCTGATTCGAGAGACCCTGTGAAGAGCCGGGCACTGCTCCCCGTGTTAGATAGGGGATCTGGGAAATGCAAGTCTACTCATTAGAGAAATGATATAGGAGAAAAGGGTAGACGTGAAGTAGAATAAGCTGGACTATCCGTCATGATATCCCTACCTATAATAAAACTACATACATCCTCGTATCCTGTCACTATTTAACCTGGATGGTATAAAACGAATAGAATACGATTTATGCTAGTGCCGCGTCACGTTACGAGAGACGAGAAAAACAACTTACCCAGTCAAGAACAAATTCCCGATACTAGCCTTGGCGAAGTTGAAAACAGAGCTGGGCCGTGCCCGCCTCACGATCTCCATGTTCATGTGGTTGAATATGGAGCGGATGAGCTCGCGCTTCTCGCTCGATATATCGGCCCATAGTGCGTGTCGACCCTCGACGATATCCAGCCATTCTGCCCGTGCCGACGAAGTGTCGGAAGAGAGACGATGGTTGAAGAGGGATTTCAACGACGTTCTTTCCACGTCGGTTTCTGACGGTGGGATGAGACGGACTAGCCGACCTGTTACGACAAGTTATTTGGTTACTATCGTATCTTAGGAGGAGAAAAAGAAAAGGTTTGGGGAGATGGGGTGAGCACGAATACGAGAGATGATTGTGAGGCGAAAGGGAATATGGACGTACTCCGAACATCACCGATACCTGTATTTTAGTCTTAGTGAATGGCCATAAAAGCATGATCATGAAATAAAAATGAGATGAAGAGCAAGAAATTAGGAGAGCAAATAAGAAAAGCCACGCCCATTCCCAAAATCATGAAACTCAATAAACCCCGTCCATGAGAAATATAAGTCAAAGTAAGTAAATGAATGAATGAGTAAACCCCCATCTGTCTATCTACCTGAACTCACCCGGGCCCCCGAAGACACGGATCAGCTCGGAGCTGCTGCCGCCGTTGTCGCTGATCGGGATGACATACTGTAGCGTGCAGCTCCGGCTTTCACGCAACCTCTCGAACACGTCCACCAGGCTGTTTGTCGCCGTGCCGCCGCCGAAGACGACGATGCCGCTTAGGGGCTTGGGCGCGTCCATCTTCTTGATTCTTTCAGCTTTTTCTTCCCTTCCTCTCCTCTTTGGCCTTCGTCGTTTATGCTTTCGTTCTTGGTTGTAAGTTGTTCATGTAAGTTTGGAGATTGTCCCGTATTCTTGTCTGCCTCCTATTTCATGTTTGTCGCGGCGCTGATGAGGGTATGATGGTATGAAGGCAACGGAGAGCGACGAAGCATATGAAATGGCCAGTCCATAAATGATTTTATCCCAGCTACCTCCAATCACGACCTCTTAGTCTCCGGTTACCTGTTACTCAGATGCAGACCGTGTTCCGTAAACCTGGCGTAGGTATTCCCGTATTTGTTCAGCAAGCACATCAATACACCAACCTGCATTGCTCCCGCTGCACATCCATGGACGTATAGGGCATTGCATAGATGGCGCAATATCCCCGGTTAATGCATACATAGATGAGTTCCGTCCCGATATGATGTCGTGGTGTATGCATAATACGTGTACCGATCCAGTTAGACTACCTAAATCCGCGGAAGCTTGTATGCTATACAAGGTTGTCACTTTTATCAAATGCTTGCTCTCGTGCTTGGTCGTCGTATCGTGACTACATATGAAAGGTCTTCTCTAGACTGTAGGTAGAAGCCCGGACTTCAAACAAAATGTATAGTATGTTGTGTTTACCGACAACCTCGGAACTCGACAGAATTGTCACTTGAACTGGACGGAAATTAAGACGCAGCCGGCAACTTGTTCACGGCCAGTCATTTTACGCAGACATAATTCCAGATCTCTTCTAACTGTAGACTGTCTAATTCTAGAATGTACATACACATCTATGTCCCAGCACCTCTTTGCTGCCCTTTGTGTTGTACGGATAGACAGGTGAACCAGGTCGAACCGATACAGCCACTGCATTATGAAACAGCCATTCACCGATTACCCCCGGCCCACGCCTGAATTTTCTGTCTTCGCTCCTCGACCTTCCGCTCGAATTCCTCGACCTTGGCTAGCCGCTTCCGTTCGTCATCCGCATCTTTCAATCCCTGTTCAACTGCTTTTCGGTCCTGCTCACGTTTCAGCTGGTCTGGCCGTCTGGCGGCGATATCACGCGGACGGAAGTCGCTAAACAATCCCTTGAGCACTACCTCAATTACCCAGCAACCCACGTAATCGATGATCATGACTGCCGTCATGGTTATCTTGAACTCGTCGCTGAACTTGACTAGCTTCATCTGTTCGTTGATCTCGGGAATGAACTCGGTCGAACATGAGAAGGCGATCGCTGTCACGCCAATGATACCCCAAAACATGCCTTTGTTCTCTGACAGGGACTCCCGGAAAGGCCTGCCCTGGTAGTTAACTGCAAATGTAGAGATCTGTTGGATGAGCTGCAAAAGATATACGGCACTGTTCAACAGTGACGGCGCGAACTCGGCCTCGAGATCGACTATCTCAGAACGCCTGCAATAAGCTGTTAGTGAATCCTTCGTGAGCTTGAACATGACGAGTAGGTAGACTTACGGCTCAAGCCTGTCACAGAATCGGGCAATATAGATCAAGGTAACGATATGCACAGCAAATTGGCCCAGAATCGAGCCAATAATGTAGAAGTTAAAGATGTTCGGCTGGGGTCGTTCTTTCGAGAGCCCTTCGACAGATTTGGCCCGAGAGATGGATAGGAAGCAGACGCTCATGAGCATGCCGCTGATTGTGATCTGACCATCTCCGAATTTGATTCCTTCTAGATATAGGACGCTCAGACTGTAGGCGCTGATAAGACAATTGAGAGCCAGGATCTTGTACATCTGGATAGTGGCCACGAGCGTACAACGACCTTGACGAATGATGTTAGGGATGGCGATGACGTTGCGCAACTTGCTCGTGAACGGTGCGGCCACAGAGGCATCACCCAGCTTGAGCGCCGGTGGTTCGTCGTCACCCAGCTCTTGTTCCATCATGGCGCTGGTCATCTTATCGGCAAATCCTGCCGCTTTGTTCATCGACTCCTGCTGTTTAGATAGACGAGTGTCGGCTTGTAAAGGCTGCTGAGAAACAGCAGTAGATGTAAGACTCTCTGTGCTGTACCCGTTCATTTTAGCATACGCCTCAGCCGTAGTACCCTTCTTCTGCGCCTCTCGTTCGATTGCTTTTTGGAAATGAGGGTTGGAAGGCCCAGGCGGGTAGAGGTGGGCGATCATGACAGGAACGGGGGGTGCAGGTTGGTTGAATTTTGCCATGAGTTCGACCTGTTTCTGGTAGAGCTCCTTCATCTTGGTGTTGCGCGAGTGTTCAGCGATCCTGTTCAAGTCGTCCTGCGTCCCGTTGAGTAAAGCGACACCGATATGGGCTTGCTTCAAAGCGCCCACATCATTGGTACCGTCTCCGGCCATCAGCGTGAAGTATCCCATATCCTTGAGGCCGAGAAGGATCTCTTCCTTTTGCTTGGGAGAAACGCGTGCGTATACCCAGGTGTGGCGGAGCAGGGACCGCCACGCACCTGCATTGTTATTGAACTGGGCCAGCGCGTACCCGGTAACACATATGTCCTTGGACTTGAGAATCTCGGGGTCGATGGGCTTAGATGCGTCCACCTCGATGTGGACCTGGTCATCCGCACTACGCCAAACGAGTTGTTGACCCCCATCGTTCTTCTCGGGCGCATCGAGGATGAGCACGTCTCGGTCTACTATCTCGACCTCCCGCGCCACGTGAACTGCCGTGAGCGGGTTGTCTCCGGTGATCATGACGACCCGGTGGCTACTTTCGTTCAACATCTGAACAGCCTGTTTCGCATCGTCCTTCAGGGGGCATTGGAGCACAAGGAAACCGGCAAAGGTTAGATCGGCCTCGACCTTCTCCCGTTTCAGGTCGTTGATCTTGCCAGAACCTAACTCGCTGTCGAATGTCAATTGCTTGTATGCGAGAGCGAGGACACGAGAACCCCGTCGAGTGAAGTACTTGTATGTCTCTTCATAATCGGCCGGCACCGTCACCAACATCCTCATGATGGTCTCCGGGGCTCCCTTGACGCCGACAAAAGTGCCCCGTGTCTTCCGCCCCGTCTTGGAATCGACGGCATTTACCGTAGCTACAGAGCTCTGGCGTTTCAAGGCGGAGGAGAATTGGAAACGACGTTTGATCTGAACAGTCCCGACGGTTCCCTTAGCAGAAGTAGTAGTCGTCTTGGCGGCAAGGATATCGTTCTTGCTTAGACCCCATCCGAGGGCATTCAAGGTCGCCTTTTCCATAGGATCACCCACGATGTCACCTTCTTCGAGCTTGACAAGAGCATGGGCTGTCGCAAGCACGAGGGTCGTCTCCATACCGGCCTTTGTAACGGGAGTCATGTGGCTGTGAGCACCGTCGGTTTCGCGAGGCGTGTCGGTGCCGCTGTGCCCGAGTCCTAGACCAGCGATGCCTTCGACAACGAGATCCTCGCCGGTCAGCGTACCAGTCTTGTCGAAGCAGGCTATGTCGATACGGCCGGCAAAGGGAATGCGGAACGGCTCTGTGCAGAAGATGGCATACTTGGCCAGGGCGGCCAGACTGGTGTTGACGGCGAGACTGAGTTCCATGGGCAGTTCGGGAGGGACTACACTGGTCACGATCAAGACACAATCGAGGAGAAGCTTCGATCGCTTGCGGTCCTTCTTGACACCCTCATCCCACACATACCACGAAGCAGCGACGGCAAAGATGAGGAGGAACAGGATGAAGAGCAAGGCTTCTACGTTGTTGGCCGAGACCCGCTCGGTGGAATAGATCATGGTGCGGACAAGGCTGCCTTGGGACGTCTCAAAGCCCGTCTTGATGATGACGGCCATGACACCATTGTCGGGCGGGACGGGGACACCAGAAGCAAGCTTGGGCTTCTCCTCATCGGGGTTTCCATGCGTCACCTGGAGCACTTTGGTACCACCCCACAAGAAGGCATTCTTGTCCAGTCCCTCGTAGTCGATGGGCGCGTTGCCGGGTCGCAGCTGGATCGAGTCTTTCAGCAGCGGGGTACTCTCGCCAGACAACATGGCCTCGTTGACGATGGCAGTGCCTTCGACGAGAAGCATGTCACAGGCCACGCCACTGTCCTCCTTGGTGCGTCCGACGGAGACCAGGTCCCCGGGCAACAGTTTGTCGCTGTGGATCTCGGTCCACTTGCCCAGCCGGTACACCCACATGTCGTAGGGCTTGATGCTCATGCCACGGAACTCGGTGAGGGTCCGCTGGCGCTGCCAGACGACGGTGCTCTCGAAGACGACGAGCATGAAGAGCGTAAAGAGAGAATAATACCAATACTCGTCCAGCATCCAGAGGCCGACGCAGAAGATCTGGAAGACGAAGAAGGGGGCTACGGCATGTTCCTTGAATAGCTCAGTGAAGGTAGGCACGGGGATGTCGAAGGTGTTGGTGCCGTAGTACTGCTCAAGTCTCGATAGTTCGGCCTCGGTGGTGATTCCTCGACACGCCTGGAACTTGTCGAGGCGGGGCTGGGGTTCGGCATCGATCTCGTAGGTCAGCGGGCTGAACGACTGCTGGGCGGGGTCGTAGAGAAAGCGGCGCTTCTGGAAGAGGAAAGACAAGTTCGTGTTGTCATTAACCTGGGAAGAGACGGAGTGAGATGTTAGCGAGCCATGTCCATGTTCTCCGCATAAAACTCTGCGGGGTGCAAACGGACGGTGCCCGTAGTAGATGACGAACAAGGGAGAGAGAGAGAGAAGGAAAGGCACAATACCTTTTGGCGGGTGAGAGCGCAGATCTCGGCTGAACCGGCGTTCGCGATGGGGATGATCTTGATGAGCTGAGCATCTTCCAGCTTCTTCGCCTTGGTGGCAGTGAAGGAGGCCTTGAGGTCGACGCTCCAATTGGTGCTCAGCCACACGAGGCTCTGGAGGGTAATGATGGTGCCACACCAGACGAAGGTCCATTCGGAGGAGGAGATGTGCTTCTCGTAGAGCTCGGGGGTGTAATAATAACGGGCGAAGATGGGCCACAGGATAGTAAAGGGCCAGACGTAGGCGTGGAGGTAGAAGGGGAGCGGGGACAAGAGCTGGGCGCTCCTGATCTGGGCGTTGTCGACTAGGGGGCGGGCTGCCATGATGTGAGTTTAAAGATGGGCGCGACCCCGTGCGACGACGGCGGCGGCGAACGGCGAACGGCGGGACGGAATTGGGTCGTTATATCGAGTCGGCGCTCATGGGGAGATGAGAGAAGCCTCTACCATGAGTAGAAGCAGAGGAGAGAGAAGTAGTGAAAAAAGATGCAGTGGTATTACGACACGACGATGACGATGGGTAGATGAACTACTTAGGTGGTATTGAGGAAGATTAAGTATGAAGTGTGGCGTATGTGTCCCCTCGAAAAGACTAGGTATGTAGATAGTGGAGGGTGATGGATCTATCTAGGTTAGTTAGGTAGTACAGTACAAGTACGTGCTTGCGGCTGAAGCCTTGACTTTTTTTTCCTTTCCTTTTTTTAATTTTTTCTATAACTATAACATTCTTTTTTGTTAAACCTTTGTCTCCTTTGGGCTAAACAGTCCCACATGAGTCGATTGGGCGATTGGACGTGGGTGGAACGCAGAAGAGTCCCCAGCGCACGTGTCGGCGGCATAGGACCGGTATTACTTAATTGGTCCTGAAACAGTTTAACTCGCTATCATGTGGTTACACTCGCGGCATATGTCAACCCTAAGTTTTGAGGCTTACCTGCATTAGGTACCTACCATATGAAGACACTAAGTATGGAACAACATAGAGACAGACGCCTGTATAATGCTCTCACGTGTCAGGTGCCTTAAACACCGAGCTGCCGCCTGAATAGAACGAAAAGAAAATTATATTCCCAGGTCTGAGATCAATCAGCCATCTATATGGTATATCCAGATCAACCACAATATATACAGCATGGTCCGCTTCGCTAAGCGGGCAGTATTCAAGATATCGTCAACGTCTCATACCGGACTGTCGCCGTGTCTGAGCCACCGTTCAAAGTAACATAGTTCTTCCCTACCGCCAGCGTGACGTCCGCCGTGACAGTCACGTATTTGCCTCCCGTCGGCTGCAGCTGCAGCATCGTCTGTCCAACTTGGTTCACAGCCACGCTCACGCTCACCGCGCTACTGCCCGAGTTCGCGTAGCTGAGTGTGAGGCTCTGAGGCTGTCCGTCCGACTTGATCCCCGAGAAGGCCACCGCGCTGTCAGATGTCACTCCGCCTACTACCGCCCCGTTGCTCGTGGCCTTCGACACCGTGTCGAAGACGACCTTCGTGTTTGTCCCCGTCAGGTGCGCGTCCACCGCGAAATACGTCGGCCCAGCTACTGGCGGTGTCCACACCTCGAGCTCGCACACACCCACCCACACCGTGGACGATCGCCGGTACATGTTGACCGCCACGAACGTCGTCTCCACCGCGTTGAAGGTGATCTCGTTCTTGTCGTTGGGCAGCAATTGCGTGCTGGAGGAGTCCACCGATGTGATAGGGCCGTTTGAGCCGTGAATCTCGATGCGGGACGGCAAGTCCACGCTGCCCCCTCGCTGAATGTCTGAGTATAGGGCTAGTGTGACTGATGAGATGTTGCGCGGCCGAGCGAAGTACACCGTGAGCGTGTCGTTTTGGTTGGGCGATTGGTAGTCTGTCCAGCGGTTATCCGGCACCTGGTCGTAGTAGACTACTCCGTCGATGGCCTTGTAGCTCCAATCAGCCGTGAACGTGAATGATGCGTCAGCCATGGGATATTGGCCGAGGCCGTCAGGGTTCGCCGCGATGTTGATCGGCGCGTCGTCGTTTGGGAGAACTGGCGGCGGGATGGCAACCATGGCTGATTGATCTGTTCCGCTGTGCACCTTTTGACCGTCGACGTAGACATTCAATCCTGGGCCTGCATTGTACCTCGACCCATCCTTGTCGTAGAGGACAGTGACTAGATGCCCATGGTAGGCCAGGTTTTCAAGGGCAAAGTATGTCCAGTTACTTGGGATAATGGGGGAGATCTGGAGTGTGTCATCTGGCTGTGGTATGATGCCCAGGAGTCCCGTGATAACGTCGCTGATTGCGCAGAGGTATTAGTCATCTTGTATGGAGTCAAGAGTCAAGATTCGAGTGTTCTGGATATGGGATGAAGATACTTGTGTGGCTAGGAAAACCATGTTCCTGGAACAAGTCGAAACTGGAAATGAGAAAAATACAGCATCACTTACTCGTTGTTAGTGGAATGATCATAATGCTCCGAGTGATTGTATGAATCTTGGCTCCAGACATTGTCGAACGGAGAATGGGACTCGGCCACATAGGGCATTCCGTTCTTTTGCTGTGTCGCGGCGTATATTTGGAGATATTGATGATACTGCTCTGCTGTAACATTGGTGACTCCTGATCGATAGATTTCCGCCAATGATTTGAGAGTGTGGCCGGTAGAGTATGGCCAGGACATGCCATTCCACCAGCAGCCTATCACCATCAGTGTCTATGCTTATGATATGATGCATATCAGAGAGCTACTTACAGTAACTGGTAGGCTTCGTAGCGGTAAACCATGGGTCGCGGATTTCTAAAGTAGTGGGACCATATGGTGAGAAGAAACCTTGCGTGTCAAACATGGAATCAAGGGCTGGCTGAGCATAGCTTTCATTCAAGCCGATGCCGAATCGATAAGGGAACAGACCGACTTGTTCGCGACCAGTGAGACGAGTCAAGTTGGGGTTGTTGGGACGGATGACATCCATCTGCCGTAGAAATATTGTCAGCTCAATATCATAGGGAACGGAATGACATGTCGTGTCCTCTAACCCCCAACGGGCTTAACAAGAACAAAGAGGAAATGAAGTTAGAAGATTCACGTACAAAGAACTCCTGTTCAGGTGCCCACAAACGTTCATATATGGCCGCCTCGAGATCGTCGGCGGTCTTGGAAAATTTGGATTCGGTGAGGCCATCATGAACGATCCCGGCAGCCCTCGCAATGGCTCTGGCATTCGCGACCATATAGGCACTGTAAATGACATAGCGTTAGTCGGAATTCTGCCTTTGTTTGGTGGGATACGAGAGTAGGCTAGTTTAGGGGGTGAAGCACTACAACGCGGCAGGCAAATCGTTCCCGACGATAGAATGAACATACTTGTGACTCGGCCGGAAGGTATCAGGACCATCATTCCTTAGTTGCGGATTCGTGTTGTTCGGGTCTGCTATGAAGCCAGGCAGAGACAATTCCTGAGCGTCCCAGACTGGTTCGATGTAGTACAACCCGGCAGTGGAATCAAAAAATGGATCCCACAGATTCCACACCCGAATCATGTCGTCAAGTTGAGTAGCGAAGTACTCGCTATCACCCGTCACCATAGCACGACGGCTCGCGGCGTCCAAGATCCATTGAGTATACTGAACCGGATCAGCGGGACCTCGTGTATAGAGCTGGATGTAGTCGTCGCCGTAGACGGTATTTCTCAACCATCTCGACTCGTCGATCTGATGACCGGCAGCGGCATCAATACTGCCGAAGGCCTTCGCATACCCGACAGGATGTACGAACTCTGTGCACATGTAGCCTGTGCCGGGGGTCACATAGCGAAGATTTCGCTGTAGTGACGTCCATCTGTAATAGTATACGCCCTGGATGAGCTCGTCAGGGATGTCGATGTAGGGGATATTGTCTTGCAAGAAAGTTCGTCCAAGAAAACCAGATATAGGGCTCTCGTGATCGAGAAATGAGGTGCCCCCAACATCGCTGGTGCCTTGACGTGACAGCAGCTGGTGGCGTCCTAGGACGGTGTAGGCAAGCCCCAAGAAGATGATGATGGTAGATAATGAAACCGCCATTTTGCGTATGATGTCTCTGGCTTGGGAAGAGAAGCCATTGTGATGAAGACGGAGGCCATGGCCTCTTTTAAACTCGCCGTCGATAACATACCGAGGCAACTCGACCGTTGCTTTCGTTTTCGCATCCCCAGCGTCGGGGGTCAGGGGACGTTTGAAAGTGTCATATGATGATAATTTCGCCATTGCTAGTCCGAACGGTCAAGAAGCAAGCGTGCAGGACGTGCAGCAGTACCTGCATAGAGCATGTAACTCAAGCCAATGGGATAACTCAGCCAGCGACAGCCGGTTACGGCATATCAATGCTTGATGTGATATGCATGCAACGTTGACTGACACGCGGGTAGACGTAGGTACGGACACGCATCTACCTATACCCGCATCCGCAATAATCGTCGAAGCAGGAAGCTGGTTTGGGCAACTCGACTGTCTGTCCAGACTAATGGTCGATTAGTCGAAGGAGTACGGCCGGATGGGGCGTCACGCACTCTACTAGTCTGCCCCGAGATGACAAACTCGAACTGAAGGGCGAACAATGTTAGTGTTCTCCTGACTCCACGTCCTCGCGGCTCCGCACGCGCTATAGCAGGCCGGTGATTTCGGTCGTAGTATCGGGGGCGGGGACGGGCACACAGTCGACGATTCGTTACTCGTGATATTACTAGGACCACTCTAGTGGGGAAAATGTGAAAGCGAGACTCTATATACGAAAATAAAATGCTTGGTATTCGAAGATTGGTAATAACTGGGGTGCCGGGTATGCTTGGTGGTGGCAGGCAGTGGCCCTGTTGAGAGATGGTTGGGTTGGATACGCCACGGACGCGTCAAAGCGCTCGGGAATGTGCTGACGACGAATGCTGTCTCAATCTTCGATGCCGACCAGATCAGTCTAATCCCATTCCGTGAGATCCCTTCAGCCCCTTTTAAATGGGGATTACTTCTTTTGCATATCGGTCGAGGGCAGACACGGTGGCCCTGCTGACGAGGCAGGGGTGTAAGGTGAGAGTTTCGGGTGCTCTCCTCATGGGGATTAAGGGTCGGATGAGATGCTCACGCGCAGCGGCTCATGGGATCGTCATAGACTAAACGCAGTCCGTGGCCGGTGCGGGCGCATCCCGGAAGCTTGGCCCTGCTCTAACCTAGATACTTAGCTCCTGTTCGATTGTGGATGTTAGCCTCGTTCCTGATCCGCCCGGTAACCGGGTTCATTTGAATGCAGCTGCGAATGCCATGCTCACATGAGCCGATACCGTGAGCAACCATGTCTCAGCCAGTCGCACACATCTCATCTCTCCACTTTCAAGGCGGAAATCTGGCCACATTCCCATTCCCATGAGACTCCGGAGATTTTTACTAGATCCATGATGACCTCGATCACCGTCGTCGTCTTGGAAGCATACCCCTCCCCACCGGATGCGGCACAGCAGCGATTGGCGAGCGGGGCACTCAACGTTACGGAGATGAATAAATGCGCGATAATGAAGAAAACCTCAAAAATCGAACGCGTACGACGCGTCTGGTATGGCGAATGAGGATGGTGGCATTCAGAACCCACCGAGGTAATCAAACTGACCGACTTGATTCCGAAGAGGAGCGGATATAGCCTCTGTTCTAGATGGCGAAAGGACGAAAGGGGAAGGCCATGTCCCGACTAAACTAGGCGCCCAGGTCGACGGGAAATTACAATCGTAAGCCTTTGGGTAATGGTTCGCTCGTTTGAGCGTTCTCTACCGGATTCGATTTTCCCCCAGTATGTTGAGAGAGAAGATGAAATGCCCTCATGAGAGGTGGCCTGAAGGACGGTCCAGGAAGGGCTCAAGCAGTACCCATTATGGAAATACCTACCGTGCACTTAGCAGGCTGGGTCGACGCCACAACCCATCTCAGTCCAGTCTCGGCGTAAACTAAACGCTTGGGCCACACCCGACAAGGAGTCCGGCAGTTCACAGGTGGAAGTACCCGTCAATTTACCATGCAGGCACCCTACTTGCATATGTATGTAGTAAGGGTCTGCACGTGGCTTAGATACATCATTTATGCACGTACTTAAATTATACATGTATGGACATGATGACTGATTTTGTGGAGAGCCCTATCGAGAATTAGGGTGAGTCCTCACCGGAACATTACAGCCTCTGGCTTATACTTAACTACCTACCTATGTAGTGTGAAGAGCTTAGGTGTACCTACATATAAAGTATGGAACAAAAAGATGGTGATGATATAGACCACGCCTTAAGTCTTCAATTGCCTCTTCAATTACCTAGAGTGATAGATCAAACATTGCAACAAACACTCACGGCTTCGTGGTCGCATCAACGGCATACAATCACGTAGACCGAATAAGGACTAGACGTCCGCGTCATCAGCATGTCGATAATACAGCTCTCCAGGCTTCTACCCCTGCCTGATGATGAGTTGAAACAAGTCCTTGACTACGCTGCGACCTTGTCTAAATCAGATGCTGTCGACCATTTTCGCAACTTGTTGGGCGACTCGCCCGACGCTGTCGATTTCATTGCGTCGTTCAACTCCAGAAGACAGGTTCCTAAGCCTGCTGTCCATAATGCTACCTCGGGTGCGGCAGCAAGTTCTAGTTCTGGGTCTGGTTCTGGTTCTGGCCCCGGTGTTAGCAGTCATGGATCTGCTGTTGAATCGGTGCCCAAGTTCGTCAGGGGGCAAGGCAAAAAGAAAAAGGCGCTTCTGCACACGCCCGCACCGCGAAAGGTGCTGGACTCTGGCCCTCCTGCGGGTACTGCATACAGCAAGAAGAGCCTCGATGGGGACTATGTTGCCAGACAACCCAGTCCTGCTACGGCACCATCAGTTGCGTCGTTAACAGTGAAGACTGTACCGCGCCAATCCGCAACGCCACCGCCTGCACCAAAAGCTACCTCCTCTGGACCGGGACGTCTAATATCTGATCTACCACCGCCCAAGTCCAAGTCTATGCCGGGCTCGCGATCTTCCACTCCAGCGCCAAAGACCAAGGTTCACATCTCGGGTGGTACTGCTATGCATGGTGCTTCAACTGTATTATCGGACCTGGATGATGCCATTCGCACGCTGGAGATGATCACCAACCCTTCTCAAACAACTGATGCTAGCCTACGAAGATGCAACTGTGTGGCAACTCGGCACCCTCTCCTGGTTGCTGCTCCTAACTGTCTCAGCTGTGGGAAAGTTATATGCGTCAAGGAAGGTCTTGGTCCCTGCACCTTCTGTGGTACGCCACTTTTGAGCTCAGCGGAGGTTCAGTCTATGATCCGCGAGCTGCGTGATGAACGTGGTAAAGAAAAGATGGCTGGTAAGTACGATCAAACATTGAAACCGGAATGCATATTATTTGGAAGAGCTCTACGCACTCCCGGCATATTCACGTTTGTAGGTTTTACTAGAGTTACTGACACTAGACGTTACAGTCGACCGCCAGGCTCACAAAAGAGCCGAGGTATCAAAGAAACCGGCAGCCTTCTCAAAACCGAGAGAAGGTCATGGCGCAGCAAGTGAGGCGGAGACCAAGGCCCTAGAACATCGAGATCGTCTACTTGGCTTCCAGGCCCAGAATGCACAAAGAACCACGGTGAGAGACGAAGCCGCCGACTTCGACGTCAGCGGAGCCGTAGCCGGGACGGGCGGAAATATGGTAAGTCGTTGTCAACGTCATTGTCTTTTCATCATAACGAGTTTCGGAAGCTGAGGCCTTCTACTCTTTCATATCTCGGTTGTCCTCGTAAGGATCTCGCTATGCCCCCGACCCGAAACATTTTGGAATCGCGTCACAGGTGTGAACGCAATTGCTGACTAAGTTTTCGTAGTGGGCAACCCCCGAAGAACGTGCACAAGAGCTCAAACGACAACAAAGAATCCTGAGAGAAATGGAGTGGAATGCCCGTCCGGATTACGAGAAGCGGCGGCAGGTGATCAGCATCGATCTAGTCCAGGGTAAGGTCGTGCGAAAAATGGCACCTGTTGAGCGACCAGAGAACCCCGACGACGACATCGACAAGGACGGCGCGGCCGTCTTGGAGGAGACGAGCGGGAATCAGGGAGCTGGCAATGGTGGCGCGTTTAGCAAGAATCCTCTACTTGGTGGCTTGATTAAGCCCGTATTCGACCACAAGGGTAAAGGTGGTAGCCGGGAGGGTCGCAAAGTGAATGCCGCAAAGTGGCGAAGGGTACAGGATGATTTGGATGATAATGAGGGTCTCATACTAGATGGGGGCGTTTATGGTTAGGGCAATAAGGCTGGAGGCATTTGACGCAGACTTGATGAGTTGGAATCCTAATCCAACCGACGGCTAGAACAAGCGTGGTTGATTACGCCACTAGAACCCAGCTCACTACAGTACACTACATGATTATAGACGTGACTTTTTGCTCATGGGATTCGAGTCAGTCGGGTTACAACCATAGTTACTCCAAGGTGCCAGCCAATTTATTTATTCGTGTTAGGAAACACGGGCATTGCGACAACAAGTAATAGCATGCCGAATAATACTATCTACCGTAGGCACTTGATTAGAGACGGATAAAGACCGACAACTTGTGAACTTAAATCTTGCTATTAGAGGCTCCAGGCTTTCATGATATGAGGATTACAGTAGACAACACAGATGTCTCCTATGGACTACTTGGTACCTTACCTACCTGTAGATATGTACAGTAGGTACATTCGACTATTTGTACCTACATGTAGCAGTATATGTAGCACGGACATATTGATGAGGCCGAATCCGGAGAGAACGGTATCGGTCTACAGTGCTTACAGTAGTTATGCCCACAATCTGCGACATTGTGCTCTATGTGGGTTGATCTCCCCATCCTAGCGCTGCAAAATATGTGAGTGCCTTAGCAGGATTAAGACATTGCAATTTACTCAAGTACTGGGGCGGCAGGAATTGCTTCACCTCAAGATTAGTAGTGCAAGAAATATGGAAAGATGAATTGCTGTACGGCCATGACAATGAGTGCAACAAGACAATCAAAGAGTCAATGTTAAGGTATTGGAACCAGGAACCGAGCTTTACTTTGTGGTACTGTACTGACTGTACAGTGCAGCGGGGTAGTGCGCACTACGGCATCATGCGGGGACCCTATCTAACTTAGCGAGATTAGACTAAGATAGTGTATCTAGTGTAGACAGTCTATACCCTTTTGGTGTTGATTGGCGGCAATGGCAGATAAACCCCGCCTCTATGTCAAGTGCCAACATACTGTAAGTAGCTACATACATGTAAGGGCCTCGCCATGGCATGCTTCTATCGTGGACAGATATATCTACCTAGTACGTACTCGAGCTGTACATACTACACCATTCGTTCTACCACTATCTCCTGTCTTCTCTTTTGCTCTGTGACGTGGACATGGAGACTGACAACGAATCAAGGGAAGATGAGGGGCATAACACGTATACCGATATACTACCCACTTTCTAACCTACTGTAGCATAGCTGCAAATGGTGCGAGATATTGCGTTGATGAACGTCATGCAGTATCCCTCCATCTGCATGAACTTGTTCGCAGTAGGTCTAGCCTCGGAACAGGTCCTGTGGTACACTACACTAGGTAGATAGGTCAGTGCGCTTGGTCTGGAGACGGTTAAGTATGTATTTCGATTCTATTCTCATAAGTTGTGTTTCCTGAAGCAGTGTAAGTACAAGTACAATAGGAAGCCAATTGAGTGTACTTAGTACACTGGCACTTATTTTTGTGATTCTAAAAGTTAAAACTATTTTATAGTATCACGAGCTTTCAATCGAACGCTATCAAGATGATATCGGAGCTATGGGTTTTGTACCTGACTAGCGAAACAACAACTAAACCGCCACCAACACCACGGCGCTTACAGGTCTCTATCGCTATTGTTTTCATTGAATCCAACTATTGTCGAGCTACCTACCGTACATAGTAAGTAGTGAGTGGCAAATATACCTATATTATCTACAGTAAGTAAGTACGCAAATCTACTCAAAGTACATAGTACAAGCAGCATAGTGCCAACTACACTTTTGACTGCACTGTTTTTCATTGTCGACTTTGTGTGTCACCGTATCAGAAAAGTCGAAGATAAAAAAAATAAATCACCAGGCCAACCAACCAACCAACCAGACCAGCTACCTACTCTGACCGCCAAAGTGGGAATTAGAGAATTTTCTTCTATCCTGCAAGCTTTCGAGTCGTCCGCTCACAAGACCACTTCTTGTACTTCCCGTGCTCCAATTGACCCCTCCAAACCCTCTCGTCTTCTAGAGAGTGTGCTTATACAAACAACGCAGCCCGCTGATTGTTTGTGACCTCGTGTATATCCCGACCGCTCCGTGTTGGTTGTGTCTGTCATCTTATCGGTAGCCGGCACAAGCAGCTCGCTCACCTACGCCCATCCGCCTCGTAGCGACCGACCGAACCCCACGGCAACCCACACAGACAACCTGCCCCTCAATCCTCATTCACGTATTGATTCATACGTAGTCGGAGCTACAATGGGAAACATCCTCTCCACCCTCTCAGGCGCTGATCCATTAGCCAAGGATCAGCTGGACAAGAAGATCGCCGAGCAAGAAGAACGAGTAGCTACGCTCCAGGAGGAAGCCGATGCGCTACGGAAGAAGATTGCTACATTGGAACGCGAGAGCCAGCAGCAGGCAGACGAGCATGAAGCTGAGTCAACGGAACGGGAGAGCAATGCTGCCGCCCGCGCACTCGAGTTGGATGGCGCCACGACAGACCAGCTAGCCGCCCTAGAGCAGAAGCTGCAGGCGCTCAATCAGACCAAGGAGGCTCTTTCACAGGAACTGTCCGCCGCCAAACAGGAGTTGGACGGATCCACAGATAAGAGCCGCTCCCTCGCCACTGACCTGGCCGCTGTTAAGAAAGAGCTCTCTGATACAGCAGCCGCCCGTGATGCCCTGCAAGCGGAGCAGACCAAGATTGCGGATGAGCTGGCCTCGGCTAAGAAGGCCCTGGACGAGCAGAGCGATGCTCTGGCCAAACTGCAGAGCGACAACCAGCAACTACAACATTCCAACGAAGAGTTCAGCAAGGGGTCTGAAGAACAACTGTCTGCCGCTAAAGCTAGTTTGGCTGAGGGGCAGCAGAAGCACTCCGACCTAGAGCAGGCACACGAGAAGCTGACTGCCGAACTGAATGCTGCTAAAGCCGAGGCTGCTGAGTGGCAGGAGAAGCAGAAGACCCTACAGTCTACACACGATGGCCTGGTCAGCCAATCCGAGACCACCAAGAAAGAAGCTGCCGAATGGCAAGAGAAGCATCAGGCCTTGCAGTCCACACACGATAGTTTAGTCAGTCAATCAGATGCTACTAAAAAGGAAGCCACCAAGTGGCAGAAGAAACACGAAGCTCTGCAGTCTCAATATGACAGCCTTATCAACCAGTCCGATGCTTCTACAAAGGAGTCATCTCAATGGCAACAGAAACACCAGGCCTTGCAGGCAACATACGAGAGCCTACAAGCCGAGTCAGAAGCAGCGAAGGAACAGGTTGCCGAGTGGGAAGAGAAGTATACGGCATTGCAATCAAGTCACGATACTCTCACCGCCGAGCAGGATGCTACGAAGAAGGAGGTTGCCGAATGGCAGGAGAAGCACAAGACGCTGCAGGCCACTTATCATAGTCTTGTCGACGATTCTGAAGCCTCCAAGAAAGAAACCGCCGAGTGGCAAGAGAAGCTCAAGGCATCGGAAGAGAAGCTGGCCAGCATTGGCAACGAACTGGAGGCTTCTAAGAAAGATGTCGAGTCATGGCAGCAGAAGCATCAGACCTTACAGACTGATCACGACGGCCTTGTCGGCGAGTCCGCTGATGCGAAGAAGCAAGTCTCCGAATACCAGGAGAAGTTCAGTACCGCTTCTACCGACTTGGAGGCGGCTAAGAAAGAGTCATCTGAATGGCAACAGAAGCATACTGCTATTTCGAGCGAATTAGATGCCGCCAATAAGGAATCATTAGAGTGGAAGGAGAAGAACACGGCCTCGGAGGACAAGTACAGCAGCATCGCAAGGGAGTTGGAGACCTCTCAGAAAGAGACATCGGACTTGACTACAGAGTTGGAAGCGGCGAAGAAGGGATCTTCTGAACTGGAAGAAAACCTCAAGTCTCTACAAGGTGCACAGGGCGAGGCGTCCAAGGCATCCGAGTCGCTGAAACAAGAACTGGAAGCCGCCAAGAAGCAACATCAAGATGTCCAGGAGAAGTACGACGCCCTCGTCAAGCAAGCAGAGGAGAAGGCGAAGGCTTTGGAAGAGAGTCACGAAGTCGAGCTGGAGAAGATCCGTGGCGACAAGGCGAGTGTTGAGAAGGACCTGGCTGAGTTACTAGACAGCAACAACAATCTCAAGGCTGCGGCCGAGAAGACGTCTCAACTAGCCATTGAACTGGACTCCAAGCTCAAATCTATCGAGGAAGCGAGCAATAAGCTCCAAGCTCAAATTGATGAGAAGTCAACTGAGGCTCAGAACGCGACGAAACAAGTGGCCGAGCTGGAGGAGAAGTTGAAGGCCGCAGAGGAGGAGAGCGGTAAGGCCAAGACGGAGGTCGATAGCCTTCGCGAGCAAGGCGAGGCTGCCGAAAAGAAGGCCGCAGCGGCCGAGGATAGTCTCCAGACTGCACAGAAGGTATGGCCCCCAATATCCGCCTTACATCATCATAGTGTGAGTATACGACTGACAGTGATACAGGACAAAGCTGCCCTCGAGACAAAACTCGCCGAGGTTGAAGCGGACGTCAAGAAGGCCCAGGATGCCAAGTCGGAGCTTCAATCCAGTATCGACAGTCTGGAAACAGAGAAGAAGGACCTCGAGGAGAAGCTAGAGCAGGAGAAGGAGAAGGCCGCCAAGGCTGCCGAGGAGAAGAAGCCCGAGGAAGCTGCCGCTGCTTAAGTTGTTGCTGATTTTCGCCAGGTGATGCGGGAGGGGATATTCATGATCATGATTGGGATGCATGGGGAAAAGGTCGCCGAACGCTCTGCCGTAAGCTGCGATGTATGTATGACTGCCGCTGCGCTAAGCTTTGCTGTGCTTTATGCTGTCGATGTAGATACCCATTATTGTATGACTAATGATATAATGTCAATGAAGGCAATTTTGTCACCATGGTCTGTTTGTGAAGTCTTGCTGTGGTCGTGGTTCGCTTTCACTACGGGTCCATGGGTTATACGACGGATAGATGGGATGTTGTTATATGCTTGTAGTTGTGCTATGCTACAGTTTATTTGACAAGTTCCTGTATTCGCCTTTGCAGTGCCTGATCGCTGATGTTGTGGCTTGCGGTCTAACGGCCACAGCTTGCTTGTAATCCAAACTGCTGAGAAGACATAAGATGTCCATTCTCAGTGAGTCCATCGTCATACTCGCCGCTGGGGTACTAGACCTTATGGTAGATTTTGGTACCAGATAGAGCTCCGTTGTCTCGACCTTTACTTATAGTATAGACAACAGAGCTAAGTAAGGGGGCAGACTGAATTATAAAGGAGGAGCGGTGACTTAACAACTGCATTTGGTATTATAGTAGGCAGCTAAGCGTTCCGACCACCTCGTCATAAATGACGGTGTAACTACCAGAGCACCCTATTCCCGGACATACAGTATTGTCTTCTAAAGGATACCGGCTGTCAAAATCACATAGAAATGAAAATATATATGTACGGTTTCAGGTGTCTGCTCCAACAAACGGTGGCATAAGGCTTAACCCTAACGTTGAACAGAAGATGATTCTACTTTTATAGCAGTCTTGCTACTGTACGTGTCTATAAATGAATATGTTGAGAAATTGTCGACTGTGTGAGCTGTAGTCAAGAAACATTCTGTTGTATTTATTGATGATAGCAAAGCCGCTGTCATGTAACGTGATAATACAAGTTAAACGCTATCCTGATGTTCCTATAATCATTGACAACTAGAGTAAAAACGAGGTTAACCACAATGGCTATCTATTCTGCCTAAGCATCGTTAAAGATGAATATATAAATGTCAATAGTGCGGGTGAATGGGGGTAGAAGATTTATGATTGCTCGGGTGCCTCCAATAAAGATGACTAAGGACCTCGGATCCTTCTAATACTGTTCATCTACATAACGTTATGAATTACTATTCTGGGGTTTAGAACAATTATTATTAACGACTTTAGTTGCAATAAATAAATGGTGATCAAATCCTTTGAGCAGTAGACTATAAAAAGTTGTCAACGGATGCGATGCCCTGCAGGGGACTGACGGCGGAATGGTCTCACAGGCTTTAGAAGAACCCTCCTCCCGACGGGCCTGATGGGACTCTTTTTGAAGGTCTGCGATAGTCAAGGCAGAGATTAGCGACAGGGATTATGCACTGAATACGTAGGCACACCCTATTAAGTGAAGGCAAGAAGGCAACAAGTCGAGGTTATCGGGGCATTAGGAACACGTTGTCGAGGAAGCCAAGCTTGAACTCACACTTAGCCGAGAGAAGTGCTCTATCTAATTTAGTAAGAAGAGTAGTATTTATAGAAGTCTTAAACATTGAAGTTATCGCCTGATTAAAAGACGAACTATTATTTTTGCTGCCTTTTAAGTATGTAACACATTTTAGCTACTAACATAAACGAATTAAATAAGTTCGTGCTAGGGTTCTTATCATACGGAAACCCTAAATTCAAATGCATCTAACAGTCTCGTTTATTGTCCTTCATCATTCATGAACCCTCGTTTTTTCATATCCAAGATACGCCTTGCAGCAGTAGCTGTGTCGATAAACTCAGTAACCCGTGAAATCCGCTTTCCATCTTCCGTAAAGTCGAGGAACCAAGCGACCTCCAGAACGTTTGCTTCCACGCCGACAATCTTGGTGCGGTGTTCGGCTAACACGCTTGCCTTTCGTTTAACGGTGTCTATAACAAGTTCTTTGATCTCGACCTGCGTATCTTCCATCGTGGGAAGAGCAGATACCATCAGCGCCTTATGCTCCTCATTCGACTTTACAGCCTTGAGAGAGGGATTTGCAGTAACGAATGCTAAGGGCCGCAGGTGGTGCGCGCACGCTGCCGTCACTGTCTCGAGAAATAGCGACGGGTCTTTCGCCGCGAGAGCTCGCGTGGGACTGGTGAGAAACAGTGTCACTGTCGATTCTATTGTTGCGCGCAGGTCCTCTGTCGATGACGCCATGGCCGAAAATAGAACAAGTGTCGAAGAATGAAAATGATCTCAAAGAATCGATGAGGGAAGCACGTAGCAAGAGGTAAAGGTGAACTGCCTTCTAAAAGCCAGACCCATAAAGGTATTATACGCGAGTCTAACAATCGTAGCGCAGGAAGCTACTACGTAATTTGTATTTGCAACTCAACAAAGTAGAACTCGCCACTCTAGCGTCGTATCAGACAGACGGGCTTATTACTCTGCTGATGATAAGGCTCTGCTGATAGTGACATACATACATGTAGCCATCGGTAAGCGAAGAAGCAGGCTCGCACGGAAGCGGCATCTTGCGTTAACCGACGGCTTACAGATACCGTACCCGGCCGGCTATTGCGGATCCGTTGCTGTAGGATTCTCCTTGGACAAGAGGCGAAGCGGATGTCCAGTCTTAAACACGGCTACAGCATCGGCGCCAACAGCTGTATTGGAGAATGTTACCTTCTTTAATTGGAAAACAGCCTATAAATCATCTGACAAATCTCTCTAACAAATATCGGGTGATTCGTATTGTAGCTTTGGGGGCGTAATCTACTTCCGCACTGCACTGTATGAGCCTTAATGACACCGTTCAGAGGCTGTGGGCTGGGCTGGACGGGGCCTGCGACTATATGGCAATACTGTTAAGAAGAACATATATACTACGAGCCGTTAGTACCTACCTTAGGTATTTCGTCCGATATAAAAATATGAATTACTATAATAGGATGGAAACGATCAATGTTAAGTGCGACTCTGAATATTTGATTAAATCTCTACATAATGAGAATTTGCTTGCATATTTGCTTTAAAGAGCTGTGATGAAAGTATTTATAGATTAGGGGTACGATACCAACTACTTTTCCAATACTGAATACATCTCGCATCCGGCTAATTAATTAGGTTGCTAAATCCATGATATATCTTCTTAGGAAAGACAAGTCCACGTGAGACCTTGCTCTTCTATATTCGATGCTTATACTCTTCTCCAGCGCCGGTATGATCACACGTATAAGTATCCTTGGAACTTGTCCTCTAGTAAGCTTAGAGTGGGAGCATTAACTCCCTCGTTCTACGGGGTGAGCGCAATGCCTACAAAGGTCATTTTCTCCCCTATGAGCCACTACTTCCATTCCAGCGACACACTAAGGACACGTAGAGCGCGTTTGACACTATTTCTATATTGTTTAATCATTGAAGGTAGTTCTATCAAGATCGTAAATGTTGTTGAAAGAATGAAAGAATGAAACATCAAGCCGTTTGTCATGTTGCCACCTCCACCCTACAGGAAGTTTCTTCACATGTCCCAATTCGTTATATAAGTAATTTCAACATTGCGTTCTATTCACCATCACCATCTAGCTCATAGACGACTCGAACTTGATACCAACCGAATCCTTTCTGCGTCGAAACAGCATCTTGTTCTCAGGGTTGAAGAACACGAATTCATGGAACGTGCTAGGTTCTGGGCGTTTGTCATCCACGAAAGCGAAGTCGTATTCATCTAAAAACTGAACCAGAAAGACCTTTGCGGCCACATCGGCAATTAGGCGACCTGGGCACGCCGCCCTCCCGGCACCCCAGGTCATAATATCAGTATCGACGGTGCGAAAAGGTCGTGCGCGGTGTTCGTCAACTTTATCCGGCTCACAAAACCGAAGTCCCCTGTACACATCGGGATCCTCATAAAGCATAGGATTCATTGTACGCTCGCGTCCGGACATGGTGATGAATTGACCTTGCCTCAGATGCACACCACCGAGGACGCAGTCCTTCTTTACAACACGGTTATACACGATTATCGTAAGCAGCCAAGAACTTCTCAGCCGCTTGGGCCTTCTCATCAGTAGCTGCCAACAACGCCTTATCCACCATAGCTTCCCTCTCCAAAGTCGCCGTGGCCCGATGCAGCTTTTCCATTGCGTCCTGCAACTTCTTCTGGAGTGCCTTCTCCTCATTCACTAATCCACCCTCCTCTTCTTCCAACTCTTCTAGCTCGGCGTTTCTAACATCAAGTTCCCCCTGTATTTTTCTAATCCTATCCGATTCGCGGAGGCTGAGCTCGAGGTTCTCCTTGAACCATGTCTTGGCAGCGAACACATGCTTTTTGCCGTTCAGATAGCCATAGGTGTCTGTCCTCGCATCCTCGTCCCGCGTACCGGGCTGCTTGACATTCAACCCGGCCACCGAAATCAACGAACCTGCGAGGACGGTGCCCAGGACCTCCGCCACATTCAACTGTCTCGCATCAACCCACGCCCGGAACAAGGGCGCGGCCTGCACCTCGTAAGGCAGACCCATCACGCACATGCACGATAGCAGGAGACCCCATACCTTGGGGGTCTTGCTGAGCGAGTTGTTGGGGACATGGTCGACGATGCGCTTCTTCATGTTCCCCGCATTTCCTACCATAAGAGGTGACTGGTATTGCCAGACCCCCTGGTCCAGGTGCTGCAAACATCGTCGCTCTAACATGGCGATGAGCTGGGTTATGAACCCCGAGCCCGTCGATCTGCTCTCGAACCGGGGATTGAACCGATCGAGGTCATCCAGGGTCAGATGATGCTTGTTCGTCCGCTCAGCATCGTCAATCTTCATTGCCTTACCCAGAACCCTCTTCTCCTCACCTGTTAGTTGGCTGCCGCCGTACGCATCCTGCTCTCGACGGCGGATGCATACGTCGACGGCCGCTCGGTAGTCCGTCATCATCGAGACCAGCGTCTTGATCTCACTACCGCAGAGCCATCTTCCCTTACGGTCCCGGATAAAGGAGAACATCACATAGGCACCTGGCCCATCGATGTCCAACACATTCTCCCAATTCTTCTGGCTGAAGATGTGCTTATCATATAGGTCGGGGCCGAGCGTCTTGGTCAGCACACAGCGCAAGAAGGGTCGTGACATGGTGTGGAGAAGCTCCCACATGGCATCGGCATGTTCGCCGAACCACTTCTCATCTTCGATGCAGCTTACCATGCCATTACTCATGATGTCCACGAAGATGGCGCTCATCGAGTCTCCCCTATCCAACCTGCCCACCAAACGAGCCATCTCTATCGGCATTAGGGGCATCTCGGCAGTTGGCCGAATAATATCAAGCGTCGCCATCCTAACGCTATTCCCTTGACGGATGCCTTGATAGATAAAATGTTGACACAACTTACACAAGACTTGAGAGGCTTCTTTTGCTGGAATTGTCAAAGGGATGCGAAGGCTGGGAGGAGATAGACACGAGGAAGAGGATGAGAGAAAGAGGTGGGTACCTGATGGGTCACAGATAGGTGTAGGTGGTAGATGTGCCTGCTGCACTTTCCCTCATAGACGCGTCCTCCTTCCTCATGATCACATCACTTTCAAACTACCTACTCTTACTGTCATTTTAAATACTAACACATATGTAAAAATGAGGCATTAATTGGATGCCCGTCTTACACGTAATAGCGCATTTAAATAAAATGCTTGATTGATCAATTAAGCTTGTTGTGACCTTCGGGGGTCTTACACTAGGTGTAGCTGACGTGACAGGATTTGAAATGTTTAATCTCACAGTTATTGCCCTCGCAATGTTCGGTTCATCATATAAGCCTTGCAGTAGTTACTCATTATTATTAGCTATTGAATGAAAGTGGAACTCGACATATTCACAGACATGCTAATGGACTAATTAGATTAGTCTGAAACACCTAGTGGCACTGATTTCACTCATTTATTACTTTTCTTTGGTAGATATGTCTACCCTATGAGAAGACGAAACCTAAACTCTCTCCTTGAACGTCTCCAGTAAAGTGATGGTGAGATTAACCCACTCATACCCCTCCCCCGCCTGCTTCTCTTGATACTCCCAGACACCGGCCGAGACAATGCGGTATCGCACATCTATGGGCAGAAGCTTCTCCCATGGAGATTCCGGATCGTCGAGGCAGGCGATGCACTGTTCAAGACGTCGGGGCAAGTCTAGTGGCACGTCAGGGTCCTCTAGAACCCAAAGAATCTGCTCGGCCAGGATCTTCTCGGCCGTTGGCCTGATCATTGTGAGGCGGACCTCGAGATCATCGCCAAAAACAGCGAGATCCTTGGGATGGTCACGGAGGTGAACCAGTTCGTTGACCTTCTCGCTGAGGTTAGGCTTTTCCTTGGCGTACCGTGTCACCATCGCACTACCCTTCTTCTTGGCCAACCTGTCCATCTTGGCCAGGAGCGCCTCCATCTCTTCCTCATCACCCCCCATCTCCTCCGCCATCTTTTGCCCGGCATCTGCCTCGGGCTTCAGATGTTGGACCGCAGCTCCGATGCGTGAATAGAGCATCAGGTGCTCCCGCATCGACCCGCCGTAATACTCGCGGAGGTTGTCCATCAGGCCCATCCTCACACCCCGGAGCTGGCTGTGGAACAAGCTCAGCAGCGCACACCAAGCTTTGTAGAGGACCCGCTGCCAGGCCGGGCTCTTCGTGTCGACCATGCCGTGCCAGTCCAGAAACAGGCTGATTCGGCGGTCTCCTTCGGGCAGATCACGGAACTTGGCGAGCAGCATGACTCCATGTTTGCCCCCCATGAACAACGACGCCTCTCCCAATAGTTGAGCCAAGCTCTCCCTGGGGCGAAGGCCCTCCCTGAGACCACCAAAGCAGATCTCGAAGTCCTTTCCCAACGCACTGAAGGGACACTCTACCTGGAAAGGACCGCAGCCCTCCTGGTAAGGGATGGACTTGCCGATGAGGTCTTCGTAGAGCCTCACCTTGTCCTCCAGCGGCGCGAGGCGTGACCGGCCCCCCGTGAGGCACCAGGCCTCGACCCCCACCACATCTCCCAGGTTATCGTCGGCGGGGTCTACCACCTGGGTAGATCCCCGTGCAAATCCAAGATACCAGCCTCTATCGGCCTCTTGCGTCTCCTTCTCCCTGCCCTTGCCCTTGGCCTCCTGAACGGCGGGGTTGGCCACGAAATAGGCCCTCGCATACGTAGTGCTGTATGGCGGCACATAGATTGGAGGGGAAGGGGGTAGCTCGGCGTCCTTTTCGCCTATGACAAATTCAATCAGTATACGAAACAGTATGCCTAGAAGTAATTCAAACTCACCGAATCGTATACAGAGATCCCGGTCAATCCTCCAGTTAAAATAACTGGCCGAAATGAACGGAAGCCTCTTGTTTTCTAGCAGCTTGCCGATGACCTGCTTCTGCACAAATTCGACTACCCCCTCATATGGACCGAACTTGGTCTTGTCCACGGGCAACAGATACTTCTTGCGGCGCTCCATCTCCTCCTCCAACAGCCCCTCACGAAGTTCAGTCATCGTCGAATTGGTTTTGTAAGAAAGTAAACGATCACGGTGGATCAAGATGATGTTGATGTTGATGGCGATGACGATGACGATGGTGACGACGACGACAATGGTGATGGTGGGGCTGAGGTCAAAGTAAGAGGGGTTGGACTTAATCGAGATTGACGAATTTGTTTACTTCGTTTTAGATAGTGTTTATGTAAATATAACACTGATTATCACTTTCCTACATAGCCACAGCTCATCCCACATATGCTCTTTATCGAGGCGGACTGCCAAGTCTGATTTTTTACAGAGTTTGAAGTTTTTTCGTAGACTCCCAAACAACCTCTCCACGCACACATCGTTTCTCACCATTTACGCGCACCCAAACATCATCAAATTCACAAACCAAAACCAACGCGCGTTAGTTATCTAATCATCCCCTATTGCACACTTGTCTGACTAATATATTAAATTAGATAAATTACGATGACTGAACTGTACGTGGAGGAGGGGCCGTCTTTGGCGAGTTTTTGCCATGGAACAGAGCTGGACGAGCAGCAGTTTCCCGCTCGTAGCGCGTGGAGAGAGGCGCAGGGTGAGATTGACCGATTCCTAGAGGGCGCGGTCACGACCCCGGGAGTTACGGCGTTGTCGTTGACGTCCGATCCGGCGACCGGTAAGAGCACGACTCTGATGCGACATATTGCCGAGCTGGCCATGGCGTCCAAGGCACCTTCCCGTGTGCTATACGTTGTCGCCACCATGATAGAGGCAAATTTCATCAGCTCGTGGCTTATGGTCCACGGAGTACTAGACACCAGGGTCGGGGTTGGGGGTCTTCGCGGGGTGCAGGTGGTGACGACCGAGGCGATGGTCAAGATGTTCACCGAGGAGGGGGCACGCTGGCCAGCCCATCTCACCATCGTGTTCGACATCAATTGGTATCCGGAGGTGGATGACGAGATGGCCCTGGCCCTGCTGCTACATCGGACGGGCGAGGTCAAGAAGTACGATGGAGGCATGGGTGTCCATATGGCCATTGTGTTGCTCATGTCGGGGTTCGAGTCTGCTCGAACTATCAAAGCGTTCCAAAAACGACTTGGGAGTATCTCGCAAGTCAAGCTCGACCAAGAGCACGAGTATCCCGATCTGACACACCTCGAGGGGGACTGGAAGACGAATGTGAGAGACAGCATCGGCAAATGGGATGGCAAGGGCCGAGTAGTTCTCGGGGCCCCCATGACAGACGTGTCCTCGTGGCGCGGGTTGCGGCGTGGGCATCCATACATGATGCCAGAGGTTACAGAACCTGGGATGTCCCGGGAGCTCACGTTGCGGAATGATCTCGAAACTGCGGTGAAGGGCAAGGCCCTCAACGTGCGTAGAGATGCGCCCTTTGCATTAGCGCTGACCAATATCTCACTCGTGATATGCACCGGGGAGTTTGGGTATGTTGCGCGGTTCGACACCGACCTCATGCAGACCGTCATCTACAAACGACGGATGATGTTTTGTGAGATTCTCAGGGACCTCTCGTGGGGTATCAGGTCCGACCAATACGGTGGCGTTGATCCTATCGTGTTTGCCGCACCCGCGAAAGATTACGAGGAGCTCTTCGCGGGAGCCGAGCCCGATCGCGACGATCTTGGTGGAGCATGGAATCGGGATTTGTGGTTCCTGGTCTTGAATCTCTTCAAGGTCTGGCCAGGGATTGGGGTCGGCCAGTTCCCAACCCGCCCTCCGATAGACATAGCTGCCGTTACCGGCACGACGCGTGCGCTTCTCGTGTTGGGCTGTCTTACGAGGCAGGGGAAGGGATGGAAATGCACGGAACTTGGCCTGCAGATCCTGAAGGCTTCGAGAGAGATGGGACCGACATTGCGCTTCAATGTCGCTTTTCTGCTTTCGAGAGTGGTTTTGATGCGTCGACACTCGCACGCCAGCCCTGTCGTGGTCCATGTTCTCATCCACATGGCGGCGATCGCACACGTCGGCTCGTCCGCCTTCTTGGAACTCAAACAGCCTATCGACATGGCGGCCTTGGTGCGATGCTTTCCTCGGGTCATCCCGGAGCAGAAGTGGTATGCGGGCTTTCTCTGGGTAGGATTGGGGCTGTATCTCTTCGGGTGCAGGCACTCGAAGTTTTCTGATGCAGAGCCGGAGCCTGGGTCAGAGTCGGACGCCTTCCCGCGGATTGATGGTGTGGACGTCAACACCGAGACGGGAATCATGATTGAGGAGTTGGTTGAGACATTCGCAGGTCAGGTAGGAGTGACGCTAGACAAGTTACAGGACACCGACTGGGACAAGACAAGCCTGACCGAGGCCGAAATCGCGACGGTTGATCGGGAGCTCATGTGGGCGTGGCTGCATCGAACCGCGATGTTTTGGCCTACTTCAATCTCCGAGAAGTACGATGTAGTCAGCGACATGGTGTCTTTTGTGAAGTTTCGAGTCTCGATGTGCAGAGAGGTCATAGATGCGTCACGCGTGCGCGAGGAGAGCGCCAAGGAGAACAAGGCCGGGGGGGCATTCTACGTCATCTACGAGGCGTTGATGGAGGTGGAAGATGATCAGGACTCCTCGGCAGGACGCCCTCAGACCAGGTGCCAGTGTCATGATATCACATGGATCCCCGGAACGGCCTTCGCGGACGTGGAGGATAAGAGTAATTACATTTGGCCTGACGCTGTTGGTAGGAGTATAATTCGTTGAGCGCGGCGTGTGACGTGACGATATCTCGCCCTGGCTGAGTTGACAGTTATCACAAGGTACCTACACATAGATACTTGCACAGTCAGACTAGTCCCACGAAGGTGTTTTAAAGTCCTTCACACAACAACAACAACAACAAGTGTCTATTGTACAAATCTTAAGTAATTGTCTTCTTATGTGGCCGAGGAGTTAAGACTCGTGCTCTACTGTAGATACTGTATCCCATGAATTATGATATTGCGCATCAATGGAAGACTCGCGATCATGTTGCGATCGAGATGTTGGCTACGTATCTAATTGAGTTAATGGAATGGAATAAACAGATGGAATAATACATGCGTTTGTTCATTGCATTTCGATTAGATTTAGTCTTTAGAAGAGGGGCACACAACCTATCAGTAGGGCTTTAATCACTGCACACACATTATATTGAATGGAAACTCTTTTTTCTACAACTCTGTCACATACACACCCGCAACCTCAACCTCAACCTCAACCTCAACCTCAACCTCAACAACAGCAACAACAGCAACAACAACAGCGATAGCGACAGCAACAGCGACAACAACAACAACAACAACAACAACAACAACAACAACAACAACAACAATAACCATGTCCGCTCCTGCTGAGGTTGGCCATGGTGGTGGTGGTGGTGACCGTGGTGGCCGTGGTGGTGGTGGTGACCGTGGTGGCCGTGGTGGTGGCCGTGGACGTGGCCGTGGGTTCGATGGCCGGCGACACCCCCTCCCTCAACATCTCGATAGGGCCCTTGGGGGCGGCGGTCGTGGTCGTGGTCGTGGTGGTCGTGGTGGTCGTGGTGGTCCTCGTGGTGGCCGTGGTGGTCCTCGTGGTGGATTTGGTGGTCCTCGTGGTGGATTTGGTGGTCCTCGTGGTGGATTTGGTGGTGGTGATGGCATCGTTCCATCACCCATAGCGATCTCGGCGCCTCCTGGAGGTGGTTTGGGACCGGCTGGTGCCCCAAATGTGGTTGGCAGCGGCGGCGACGGCGGCGAAGACGGTGCCCTAGCTCAGGTAGCAGGGACCGGTGCGCTAGGACCTCCTGCGGGAGTTTTGATTCGGCGGCCCAAGGAGGTCGGTGTCGACCTCACACCTGAGGGGGAGAAATGCGGCATGTTTGACCGCATGAACCCGCAGAATGACGTCGCGGTGAAGACATCGGGCTACTTGGCCTACTCGGGCGCCGCCTCCAAGGTCCCAGCAGTCGCCCAGTACTTCATGGACGACCAGAAAGTCAAGCCCGGCGACAAGGTTTTTATGCAAATGCATAAAATCTCCAAGAGACGCCTGCAGGGGCAAAGGCAGCGGTCCATACAGTACCGTCGCAAGCTAGGCCTCGAGGTGGAGGAAGATGAACCTGATGAGCCGAGCTCAGCAAGCAACAAGGTGGCACCACCGCAGCCCTTGAAGAAACAGTATTTCGGCTTTTCGCTCCCGGGCAGTTCTCGCTGGAAGAGGTGGCAGAAGAAGCCCACAGAGGCGATGGTGGTAGATGTGGAGGAGGAGGAGGAGATCGGCGCTGCCGCCCCGAGTAATTTTGCGGGGGCTTTGAATGCAACACCGGCTGTTCCGGATGATGAGGACCTGGACAACGGGGTCAACCTGTTGAATCAGGATGAGATGATGGACGAGGATTAGATGGACATTTGGCATGGGATAGGGTGGCTGGAACAGTGTGGCCAAGAGGCTAGCTGTGTGTGTTTGGAACAGGTAAGATAGTCCATGAGACTATCAAGCCGGTGTGGTGAACCTGTGTTGTCCTCGTTTTTTTTTTTTTTTTCTTTTTCCTTTTAAGTCTCTAGTCTTGGGAGACCCATGTGGGTTCTTTCACAATGATACACCATGAACCTATGAATTTTTGCAAGTGATGCTATGCCTTGTGAGTAGTTATATCACCCGTAGGTGCTACGCATAACATGTATTGAAACAGGCCAGCAAACAGAGTTATTATAAAAGTTCCAAGAGTGGTATTACAATTACTATCAACTAATGAGGCAGCAGCCTGATAACAGCCCGGTATCGTGAACAGACAGCTTTATGCACTGCGCTTGAAGTTGTCGGTATGGACAGGGTTATCCAAACGTAGTACAGAGCTATTAGAACTGAAGTGTCGTGATTGTTCATTGCTATCATACGAGAGCTGGTTAGGTAGCTGGTTAGGTAGCTGGTTTAACGGCGGGGTTTGATGATCTATAAGTAAGTAGCTGTTGCTGGGCACCTTGCGTAATGAGTAGAGGGGTAAATTTACAAATGACTTTCATATCGCAATAGAAATCTGCACTCGTAATAACGCACAATTAGTACAGCCATCGCAATTTAACATACGATAATCCCACCACCCTCTCATCACTTATCTTACGATGGAAAACGAGCGACAATTGCGATCACGAGCTGTTCCCAGTTCTTCTGCCCCGCGCGGCCGTCGTGGTCGAGGACGGCCACGAAAGATTCCCCGGCTTGATAACGCAGATGTGGGAGATGGAAGTGCTGGTCCTTCGAGCGATGGACAGGAGCGGCGGCGGCGACAGCGACGAGAAGAAGAGGAGGAGGAGGAGGAGGAGGAGGAGGAGGAGGAGGAAGACCAGGACGGAGGACCTGGCGCCGGCGCGGCTCACGACGACGATAACGACGACGACGATGACGAGTACCTCCGCCCAACATTCCGAAGCGGCAAGATCAAGAAGGGCATGAAAGGCACCGGTCTGTACAGCAAGCAATGGGCAAAAAACAAGGAAAAGACGGTAGAGGGCTTGAGCCGTCTTCCCGGAAACCTCTTGGTGATCGCATCAAGCTTTCCCGACCAGCTCGGCGACTTCTCAAAGTTAACGAATCAAGAAGTTCGCCAAACCGCACAGCCCGATACCATAGAAACCCTATTGTCTCGTATTCCGGGACCCACAATCTCGGATACTTGGACACAAGAGATGGAGGACGACTTGCGCGACCGGTTCCGTGATGATCCGCTCCGGGGTCACATGGCCACGACACGGCCCGTTCAGAAGAGTACCATGGCGTTGTGGCGCAAGTGTTGCCATCTACGAGTGTTTCCCACCGATATCATCGGACCGGAACGCCACATGGAATACGGGGTGGACGTGGTAATTGGGGGATCGGTCCGCCGGCCAGATCCCGATTGGACGAAGGTGTTCTGTGACGAGCTCGCTTGCCTAGTCTTCGGCTCGCCCTGTAATGACAACATGGGCTTGTTGGCATTGTTTATCAGGTATGCCGTGGCCTGCCGGATCGGCGACCGTCGTGAGGTGCCGATGGAAGACTCGGCTACTGGGCTGCAGTTCTTTGAAGTCATGAAG
This sequence comes from Xylaria castorea, assembly GCA_022495115.1. NCBI lineage: Eukaryota > Fungi > Ascomycota > Sordariomycetes > Xylariales > Xylariaceae > Xylaria > Xylaria castorea. The sequence continues at coordinate 26,113 of MU382706.1, read as the reverse complement.
GAAGAGATGAAACTGGCAGGGGGCAGCCTCGGTCTACAGGAGATAGGCGAGAATGCTCGGGAGGCTTGGCGATTGCGAGGCCTTGCCAAGTCGTGGGAGATCCGGGTTCTAGAAAACCTGGAGAACATGTACATGGGGGAGGAAGACCAAGAAGACGAACAGGACAAAAGTCAAGCTGAAGAGACTAGTGACTCTGCTCCCTATAAAGTCCTCTCGAAGGACTTGACCGCACTTCGGGAGGCGTTTGAGCAAGTCTCGGATCTTGGTTTCCCTCTGTTTGCCAACATAGAGACCCGCTACAAAGTTGTTGCTCAGGCTCGCCCACCCGGAGGTGCCCCCAAGACGTTCGCCGAGTTGAATACTCTCCGCAACGCCTTGATGCTCAAGGATATGCGGCTCGAAGAGCAGCGACGTTTGAACTGGGGAGCCTCAGGGCCTAGTCACCACGACGCGGCCCCTCCTGGGCGTAGTGACCATGGCAGTAACGACGACTACTCGGAGTCATGGACAGGTTTTGGTGGCGGGGACGGGCAGGACCCTGACCTGGATGATGATCCATTTGAAGAGGACCATGGGCAGCAAGGCGCCCAGGACGGGGAGATGGACAAAGGGATGACGATCCCGACTGGAGACACGGACGAGGAGATGGAGGGAATGACCTCACAGGCCGAAGACGCCGATGGATATGTCTTGTCCAACGATGACGATTACGTGTTTAGCGATATGGACATAGACGAGGCCACAGGGGTCGACGATGGCGAGGGACACCAGCAGGGACACCAAAGCCAGGAGTCACAGGAGACGGAACGACCTCGTGTCAATACCGCAAGCCCTTCCCAAGCAGGTGGGCACCTGGGAGATCAGGAGAGGCAACTGCAATCTCGGCCCCATCTTTTCGTGCAATCATACCATTCCGAGAGGGTGGAGACGGAAGAAGAGTGGGAGGTAGAGTGTGGTGATGAAGACGGTGGTGATGAAGACGGTGGCAATGGTGTTTCTTTTACGGAGGCCACTGGTTGTGGTCTGATGACTGGAAGTAGATGGAACGCGAGTTGTGGAGCGATCAGGAAGGCGGAGGGAATTCACGTCAGCGGAGGAGGGGTTTGAGGAAGTTGACGACAATAATTCATGTACATAGCCTGATAACGCGCCAACGGATTTGTTTTCGACTACTGCGCGCAACAAGTGTCTACTAGCTCAAGCACAGGGATGCCGAGCACGGTGTTGTAGAGCTTCAAATGATATGTTCAAGGCCGGGACATCATCAATCTATCTCAGGTCCCAATAAGAATCCAAGGCAAAGGAACCTCTAATGATACTTGAATAATAGCGCTGTATACTAGCCATGTGGACACTAGGGGTGCCTGAGAAGATATTCATAATATCATGCCATAAATAGCAACGTGTTAAAGAGCATTATTATTGGTTTTAATAAGAAAAAATAAAATTTAAAAAAACAAAAAACGTTAAGCATAATAAAAACATATGTTATATTTATATAAAAAAACTAAGTAATATAATAATAAATATATAAGTTTTATATAATTAGCTATAAATAATAGTTTTAAATTAAAATTAAAACATTTTAATAAGTTTAATGTTTATTATTTTTATTTAAATATATATTATTAATATATTTTGCTAAAGTTATATTATTAAAAAAAAATATGTTATATAATTTAAAAAAAACATATTAATATATTTAATATTTATTATTATTATAGTTAAAGTTATAATAATATATATTAAAAATATTAAATATTATTATATTTAATATTTAATATATTTATAGCTATATTAATGATTTTATATATTAATAATAAAAGTTAATTAGTTTAAGTTTATTTATATATTTATAATAAATTTAGTTTAAGTTATAATATTATATAAATATTAACTTTAATATATTAAAGTTGCTTTTTTAATTATTAAAGTTATAGCTTATTAATAAACTTAATATTTATTATTTTTATAGCTAAATTATAGTTATATATATTAAAATTTAACTAAAGTTAATATTTTTTTTAAATATTTATAATAATTATATTATAATATAAATATTAGCTTTAAATTAATAAAAATAGTTTTTGTTTATAAAGATTATATTTTATTAAAAAAGTAAATATTTATAATTTTTAATGTTAAGTTTATAGTTTTATATATTAAAAGTTAACCGGAGTTAATGTTTATTTATATAATAAAAACAAATTTAGTTTACGTTACATTATTATATAAAAATTATTTTAAAGTTAATAAAAATACTGTTTAAATTATTAAAATAATAATGTAATAATAACTTTTATATTTGTTATTTATATAGCTAAGTTTATAGTTTTATATATTAAAAGTTAACCGGAGTTAATATTTCTTTAAATATTAATAATAAATTTAGTTTACATTATATTATTATATAAAAAATAGTTTTAAGTTGTTAAAAATACTGTTTAAACTATTAAAATAATAAAGTATTCGTAAGCTTTATATTTACTATTTATATAGCTAAATTTATACTTTTATATATTAAAAGTTAACTAAAGTTAATATTTCTTTAAATATTAATAATAAATTTAGTTTTTATTATATTATAATATAAAAATTAGTTTAAAATTGTTAAAAATACTGTTTAAATTATTAAAATAATAAAGTATTTATAAGCTTTATATTTGCGATTTATTTAGCTAAGTTTATAGTTTTATATATTAAAAGCTAACCGGAGTTAATATTTCTTTAAATATTAATAATAAATTTAGTTTACATTATATTATTATATAAAAATTAGTTTAAAGTTGTTAAAAATACTGTTTAAATTATTAAAATCATAATGTATTAATAACCTTTATATTTGTTATTTATATAGTTAAGTTTATAGTTTTATATATTAAAAGTTAACCGGAGTTAATATTTCTTTAAATATTAATAATAAATTTAGTTTACTTTATTTTATTATATAAAGATTAGCTTAAAATCGCTAAAACAATAATGTTATTATAAAAATAGTTATATATTAATTAGCTTTATATTTATAATTTATATAGCTAAGTTTATAGTTTTATATATTAAAAGTTAACCAAAGTTAATTTTAATTTAAACATTAATATAAAGCTTAGTTTATTTTATATTATTATATAAAAATTAGCACAAAATTGCTAAAAATAATAATTTAATTATTAAAATAACAAAGTATTTATAACTATAATATTTGTTATTTTTATAGCTAAGTTTATAGTTTTAAATATTAAAAGTTAACTAAAGCTAATATTTGTTTAAATATTTATAATAAATTTAGTTTATATTATTTTATTATATAAATATTACCTTTAAGTTTTTAAATATATTGTTAAAACTATTAAAATAAACAAGTATTTATAACTATAATTGTTAAATAGCTAAAAGTATAATATTATATATAAACAAAACGTATAAAACAAATAACTTATGTATTAATCTTATTTTTTACTAAAAAGAAAAGCAAAGCTTTTATACGCAGGATTTTTTGCTTAAGCAAAGAATTTTACGTACGTGTACTGCTTATTTAATTAAGCTAATAAGTTATTTAAGCAGTTATGCAAAAAGCTTTATATATAGTTAACACTAATGTTTTAACAATAATATTTGTTATTTTTATAGCTAAGTTTATAGTTTTATATATTAAAAGTTAACTAAAGTTAATATTTGTTTAAACGTTAATAATATATTATGTTTATAATATATAATTAAGCAAAAATAAGCTTTAAAATATTAAATATATATATTCTTTTTATTAAAATTATGTTTAATTAATAAGCTTAACATTTAATATTTTTATAGCTAAATTAATAGTTTTATATATTAAAAGTTAACCGGAGTTAATATTTGTTTAAATATTAATATAAAGCTTAGTTTATTTTATATTGTTATATAAAAATTAGCATAAAATTGCTAAAAATAACGTTTTAATTATTAAAATAACAAAATATTAATAACTATAATATTAGTTATTTTTAAAGCTAAATTTATAGTTTTATATATTAAAATTTAACCGTAGTTAATATTTTCTTTAATATTAATAATAAATTTAGTTTACATTATATTATTATATAAAAATTAGTTTAAAACTGCTAAAAATAATACTTTTATTATTAAAATAATATTATATTAATAAGCTTTATATTTGCTACTTATATAGCTAGGTTTATAGTTTTATATATTAAAAGTAAACTAGAGTTAATATTCTTTTAAATATTAATAATAAATTTAGTTTACTTTGTTTTATTTTATAAAAATTAGCTTAAAATCGCTAAAAAAATGTTTTAATTATTAAAATAATAAAAAGTTAATTAGTTTTATATTTGCTATTTATATAGCTAAGTTTATAGTTTTATATATTAAAAGCTAACCAGAGTTATATTTGTTTAAATATTAATAATAAATTTAGTTTCCTTTATTTTATTATATAAAAATTAGTTTAAAGTTGTTAAAAATCCTATTTAAGTTATTAAAATAATAAAGTATTCGTAAGCTTTATATTTGTTATTTATATAGCTAAATTTATACTTTTATATATTAAAAGTTAATGTTAAAGGTTAGCTTATAAAGCGTTCGCAATAGCTTCGCAAAGTAATGCACTAGATTTCAAGAAGTGGATGTAAAAGATTACTTTTATTTGCAGTACTAATTGTGCATGCTAAATACGTGTTATAGCTTTACGGCTAATGTTCGGCGTACGTACGTAGTACGTACGCCCTTGTGGCAGTTGCGTTAGCTGCCCCTTTATAGTTAACCGGAGTTAATATTTCTTTAAATATTAATAACAAATTTAGTTTACTTTATTTTATTATATAAAAATTAGCTTAAAATCGCTAAAAATAATGGTTTTATTAGTAAAATAGCTATATATTAATTAGCTTTATATTTGCGATTGTTATAGCTAAGTTTATAGTTTTATATATTAAAAGTTAACCGGAGTTAATATTTGTTTAAATATTAATATAAAGCTTAGTTTATTTTATATTATTATATAAAGATTAGCATAAAACCGCTAAAAATAACCTTTTAATTATTAAAATAACAAAATATTAATAACTATAATATTTGTTATTTTTATAGCTAAGTTAACTATTTTATATATTAAAAGTTAACCGGAGTTAATATTTGTTTAAATATTAATAATAATTTTATATTATATTATATTACTATATAAAAATTAGCTTTAATTTGTTAAAAATATTGTTTAAACTATTAAAATAAAAAAGTATTTATAAGCTTTATATTTATAATTCTTTTTGCTAAATTTATACTTTTATATATTAAAAGTTAACTAAAGTTAACATTTGTTTAAACAATAATAATATATTATGTTTATAATATATAATTAAGCAAAAATAAGTTTTAAAATATTAAACATATGTTTTTCTTTATTAAAACTATTTTTAATTAATAAGTTAAACATTTAATATTTTTATAGCTAAATTAGTAGTTTTATATATTAAAAGTTAACCGGAGTTAATATTTATTTAAATATTAATAATAATTTTATTTTATATTATATTACTATATAAAAATTACTATAAAATTGCTAAAAGTAATGTTGTAATTATTAAAATAACAAAGTATTAATAACTATAATATTTGTTATTTTTATAGCTACGTTAACTGTTTTATATATTAAAAGTTAACCGGAGTTAATATTCCTTTAAATATTAATAATACGTTTAGTTTACATTATTTTATTATATAAAAATTACTATAAAATTGCTAAAAATAACGTTTTAATTATTAAAATAATAAAGTATTAATAACTATAATATTTATTATTTCTTTAGCTAAATATATAATTTTATATGTTAAAAGTTAACCGGAGTTAATATTCTTTTAAATATTAATAATAAGTTTAGTTTACATTATTTTATTATATAAAAATTAGCGTAAAATTGCTAAAAATAATAATTTTATTGTTAAAATAATAATGTATTAATAACCTTTATATTTGCTATTTATATAGCTAAGCTTACAGTTCTATATGTTAAAAGTTAACCGGAGTTAATATTTCTTTAAATATTAATAATAAATCCAGTTTATATTATTTTATTATATAGAAATTAGCTTAAAATTGCTGAAAATAATACCTTTATTTTTAAAATAATTATATATTAATCAGTTTTATATTTGCTATTTATATCGCTAAGTTTATAGTTTTATATATTAAAAGTTAACCGGAGTTAATTCTTTTTTTAATATTACTAAAAGATTTAGTTCACATTATTTTATTATATAAAAATTAGCTTAAAATTGCTAAAAATAATGTTTTAATTATTAAAATCATAAACTATTATTTACTTTTATATTTATTATTTATATTGTTAAGTTTATAGTTTTATATATTATAAGTTAACCGGAGTTAATATTTTTTTAAATATTACTAAAAGATTTAGTTTACTTTATTTTATTATATAAAAATTAGCTTAAAATTGCTAAAAATACCGTTTTAATTATTAAAATCATAAACTATTATTTACTTTTATATTTAATATTTATATAGCTAAATTTATATTTTAATATATTAATAATAAACTAAAGTAAATATTTGTTTAAACGTTAATAACATATTTTGTTTAAAATATATAATTAAGCAAAAATAACTTTTAAACTTTTATATATTTGTTTTTCTTTTTTTTTAAATTATTTTTTATTAATAAGCTTAATATTTATTATTTTAATTGCTAAGTTTATATTATTAAATATTAAAACTAAACCGGAATAAATATTTATTTAAATATTAATATTAAACGTAACTTATTTTATAACATAATTAATAATATAAGCGGATTAACAACTTTACACGTAATAAAGTAGGTTTATTTCCCGTGGAAATTTATAAAAAGTATATATATATATATATTAAAAGCTAGCTTTATAGCAAAAAGTTATACAAAAAAGCTAAATAAACGCTTAAGTTCGTTTTAATAGTGCAATTTTAAAACTAATTTCTTTTTATTGTTAAAGAAATATTTTAAAAGTGCATCTTTAAAAAACAAAAAGTAAAGATTATTTTTAGCATATATTTTTAAAACTTATATAACTTTATTACAAATGTTCTTAAAATTATAAAGTTATTATTTTTAAATTCTTTTTTAATTTATAAATTTAAAAATATAAATTATTATATTAAAGGACTAATATTTATAAAGTTAATAATTAACGCACAAACAATATTTATGTTTAAAACTTATTATATATAAGTTGTTAATTTGCTTATATTGTTTATTAGTTTATAAAATACGTTTGTTTATATTATATTATTATAAAGAATTATGTTTTTAATAGCTAAAAGATATCTTGTTTTTTTAATATTATAATATATTAATATATTTAATATTTGCTTTATATATAGTTACCTTTATAGTTTTATATATTAAAACTTAACTAATGTTAAAGTTTATTTTAATATTAAAAATAAATTTAGTTTATATTTTATTATTTTAAATAATATATTTTAAACATTTTTTAACAATTAAACTTTAAACTAAATTTTAACTTATTAATATATTTTAAAAACATTTTATAGTTAAACTTATAGCTTTATATATATAAAGTTAACTAAAAATAATATTTATTTAATTATATTATTTTATATATTTATAATATTATATAAATTAAATTATATAATTAACTTTTAACCTTTTAACCTTTTTTAAAATGTTTAATTTTTAACTATAATATTTCTTTTTTATATTAACTTTTTCTTTCTTTTTATTAATTCCTTTAACTTTAGTTTAAGCGGCTGTTCTAGTCCTAGTTCAAGGTAGTAGGCTTTACAGACCATAATGCGCAATATAGCGCACTGCTAGGCCTCGATTAGCCGCCCCTGCTCCCCTAATACGTGCGTTTTACATAATTCTACCGTTGACGTATTACGCGAATAGAAGGTCTTCTTTGGGGGTGGGGCCGGTTACAGGGGTGTGAACTTTTCAATTGACCTGGGTACGGTTATGGTTGCAACCCCTGCAGTGAATTGGGACGTTGTGCTACATGTGACTAGGCGGTCTTGTCGTCAACTATATACACGCTCCGCATGTCCTATTCAGGACTCCTTCTAGCCTAACATCAACTCCCACCCTACCTAGAGTAAGCATACCTCCCCAAGCATGCCCCCAACATACCTAGGCAATGTTCACTGTTCCCTTTCGGCCGCCTCCCGCATGCTTCGCGGCGCAGTAGGTGGAGTTCTAAGAAATCCGTCGCTGCCACCTGTCTCCTTCTCAGTTTCCTTCGGTGTACAGATCAATCGTGCCATCCTATGCGTGGCTGCAATCTCCGAGCAATCGAAAAATTCGGTCGGTTTGGTACGGAAAGGAAGAGGGTCGCCTCGTGTCTTGACGTAGAATAACATATACTTCCATCCCATCTCGCCCAGTCGCCATTCCTTTCCCTCCTTGTTGCCCATTGTCAATCTGGCCTGCATGGTGAGTGGGAGGGGTTGATAGTATCCGGCCCCCTTGTAAAACCGGACGAGGTCCTTTGACCCGGCCTCGTATCTCTTCATCATGCGCACGACAGCCACGAGGGTATATCGATTGCGGTTGGTGGGATCGTATCGTGCACGTCCTCCTTGGCCGGTCGACTTGTATTGATAAGGGTTCACGAGGATCTCGCGAAGATCATCGAAACCCTTCGACTGCGAGTTGGGCTTCGTGGTGTCATAGAGGACACGTACAACCACGTGAGAGGCGGCCTGCCAGTGATACTTGTATCCATCTTGCTCCACAAGCCGTGTGCCAAACTGGTCGCTGATGCACTCTCCGAGGTCGTCAGAGCCGGTGTACGGCACCTGAGAGATCCTGCTCAACAGAGTGCCGGGATCGAACTCGGCCTCCACCCAACGACTGTCCCCGACACGGCAAGCCATGATCTTAGGATTCCAGAGTCGAAATGCCGGCATGTCCCAAACGGTCTTCCACATGGCATCGTTCTCCAGAAGGTTGTGCGCATCGACGGCAAGGGTGCTCGTTCGCGAATTCGACACGAACTCCATCAGAATCCGTGCTCGCTCAAGTGATTGTGCCTCCCTCGACATGGCCGCACCCAGATGAGCCCAGATCATTTTCGCAAATGGGTTCGTATCATTCTGACGGTGCTCCGAGGCCACGAAAGAGAATAGATGTCGCAAGAGTATGATTGTGATATCGAGGGCCTGAATCTCCCCGTCCCCAAACGACTTGGCTTCCCAACCCGGGACGACATTAACAGCCTTCTTTGCCGAGAAGTCGACAGGATGATGATGCTGCAACGCGTAATTCTGAAGCACGCTGTCCCCTGCATACGTCTGGCGGATATCGCCGAGGCTACGAGAAGCCTTTGGTTCTTCTTGGGGTAGTGTCGAAGTCATGGTAGATGCTGGCAATGGTTAGCTATAATCGAGAAGAGGTTCAGTAAGATATGAGTGAGGTACAAACGATTGCGAGTTATACGTATAAACAGTGTGTGCGTGTGTGTATGTGTGCGTGTGCGTGCGTATGTGTGCGTGTGCGTGTGCGTGTGCGTATGTGTATGTGTGCGTGTAAAATGACAAAACGCAATATGCTCTACTTCCCGCAAACTGGTTCGTGTTTGCTAAGATATCACCTAGGTACCGTACCCTAAATATACTACCCCCACTAGGTACCTACTAAACACAACCCAATGCTCTCCCGTGGCCCTCCGTGTAGCCCTCCGTGTAGCCCTCTAGTAGCGGTTTCTCGGCCTGTGAGTCCGCGAAAACATCGCCATCACTATGATAACCCCACGATTTCGCATCCCAGCCCATCCCATGTTGACTCGCGAGCGTTCTTCGCAAAATCCTATCCCCTATTGACTCAATAAAGATTTGAATAGTAGTAAAAAGTCTGCCAAGTTATATTCTGATAAATACCGTAGGGGATCAATTCTAAGGTGTGTTTACTGAGGCTCTATAATTTTCCGAATCTCCATCTTAAAATTGTAGACATCATCAAGTGGAGTGGTAGGCAACATGGAGTAATTAACCTAGATCGACGCTTGAGTATCCGAAGCCCATGCGCCTCCTGGTACTAACGGGCTACTTGTTAAAAAGTTCAAAAAAGTTAGTCCATCTGAGGTAATTACGTTGGTATTAAGGTCTAGTAGAGTTCCGCTGCAGCGAGTGTGGCTTTTTCATTTGACCTGGCCTCGGAACATAGAACCATATAAGACATGTTTCTATAGCCGTCTACTCGACCTCTGATCCGGAAACTTGCAGTAGTCATGACGTTGTCCGATCGGCATGATACCAACATGGCGGGCCGCCTTCCCCGGGTGGCGTATGTAACCTAAACCAACCCACTTATAGGGCGTCCAATGATGTTTTAGACAACTTCTCGAATTGGCAACTCATTAGAAAGCTTATTTCAACTATCTACGGGAGCATATTTGGGGGGCTGCTGCTTAGACTTTGTGACTTCACGATCACGGGTTAATATGTCGTTTTGGGCTGTACTAACTCTGGTGATGGCCCTGGTACCCCTTTGGATTTTGATAATTGCACTGTCTACTAATGACAACTGCTCTGAAGCTGATTATCAGAAAAAGCCATATAGCTACCGTAACCTTTTCGGTCTACCAATTAAATAGCGCCTGAAGGGCCGACGTTTTCCAAGTTGGTTCAACTTCTACAATTGAAATCCGGGTGCGGGGTCACAACGAGAGAGCCGAGTAGTAGAGACAGCTCACATTGTATTTGTGCATCTTTTTAAAATTAAAATAGGTGTTTGGGCAATAGGCAACACAACACACGACGGACAACCCCCCCCCCCCCCCTCCAAGTATCATAGCAACGATGCCTCCCCAAATCACCCAAATCACCCAAATCACCCAAGTCACCCAAATCACGCACCACCAATCATCTCACAGTACCATTCCCACTCTTCAGATGGAAGAATGATATCTTGACCACCTTCGATCGCTTTCAACCGCCACTCATAATTCTCGACGACGGCTAGCCTTGCAGCCTCGACTCGTCGAATACCGTTGATGGCCAACTCCAACACCCACACGAATCCCGGCGACCCCGGCAATATAAGCACGGCGACATCTTGCACCGGGCAATATCGTGCTGGAATCACCAACCCGCCGGGTAGACTCACCTCTTGCCGCTCGCGAAGACGACCTTTCAGTTCCAACCCGTGATCGCTACCCAGAAGCACCCACAGAGCTCCCAGAGAGGTTGACTGGTCGGACGGCATAGCTCCCAAGCGTTGCCCGAGTTCCCCTACATCTTGTAAGCATCGTCGGCTAACTATACTTACTAGTTGATGCAGCCCGAAAGCGACAGCAACAGCATGGTAGTCCGGCAACTTTCCGGCTAGGAAACCGAGATATTCCCCAATCACATATCGTACCAACGGCAAAGGGACCTGCCCGATTGTCTCTGCGCTCACAACAAGTCTACGAACCAGGTCAACGGCCTCATCGTCCGGCTCCGCCTCACCTACCTTTCCATATAGTCGCACAAGAAGTTCCTCGACTGTGTTTGCGGCGGCAGCTGGTAGTGCCACCGTTTGCGACTTCCATTGCTGGAGAATCGTCCATGTACGGCCCTGTGCTGTTAGCTGATCGCCGCAAGTTACAAAGTCGGCTTTCCCTGCCATCTGAACGAACGTGAGCCATCGACCAATGTTAGATTGTCGGGACCCTGACTGGGCCATGAAGATCATCGCCAACCTTTCCTGTATAGCCTTGTTGGCGATCAAGTCACTCTGCTGCTGACCCTCCATTTCTGTTAGGGCCAGGGAATTGGTCGTCAGCTCCTCCTCGACCTTCTCCAACTGCACCTTGACCCTCTCCAGCTCCAGGTTGGTCCGGTCCAGCTCCGACTCACGCTCCCCCTTTTGCCGCCGGACCTCCTCGATCTGCTGGTTCCGTTCTGCGATGGCGCTCTCGCCCTGCTGTCTTTGGTGATCCAGTTCGGCGTTACAGTCGTCCACCTCTTTCTTGGCCGACTCTTTTGCTTCTCGCTCTTCATCGGCCCTCTTACGGAGAGTAATAATGGTTATCTGCTTGTCGAAGAGGTCATGGTGCATATCCGTCTTGCCGTTGCTCAACATCTGGTTTTCCCTCAGAGCACCGTCGACCACCGCTTGCATCTCCTGCATCCGTTCACCGTGTAGCGCGGCCTGGTCTTCGAGAGCCTTATTAGCTTCTTCCTCCAACTGATTAACGAGTTGGTCGTGCTCCTGGCGACTCGCATCAGCTGCCTTCTTGGCTTCTTCCTCCAACTGCTTGACGCGTTGGTCGTGCTCCTGGCGACTCGTATCAGCTGCCTTCCTGGCTTCTTGATATGCCCCCAGAGCGTCCTCTTTCTCTTTGAGCAATCGGGAGAGCTCTGCCTCCTTTTCCCGGGCCGTCTCCTCCATCTGCCCCACCATCTCGTCCTTCTCAATCACCAACCCATCCACGTGGGCCATTCTCTCCATCGCCTGCTTCAATTTGGCCCCGGTTTCGCTTAGACTGGCCCTGTGTTTCTCGAGCTTCTCTTCGGATTTTTTGAGAGAGGCGCGTGCGGTGGTTAGCGAGTTCCCTAGCTCGGTATTTTCGTTCCCCGACCTGAGGTTTTCCTCCCGAACAAGCCCGACCTCCTTTTCCAGCGCGTCCAACCTCGACGTTTTCGTCTCTACCAAGGCCTCGTTAGCCTCCAACTTCCTGGTCAACACGAAGTTCTCTCTCTCGACATTCTCGGTCCTGTTCCGCATCGCGTCCCTTTCCGCCAGCGCCTCGGTTCTCCCAGCCAACGCGTCAATCTTTGCCGCCCTCGCACCGTTTCTCTCGCCACGGATACGGACAATAGTGTCCTCTAGGTCGATGATTTTGTCGGACAGCTGGCGCTCCACCGTTTCTGTTTCTAGGTTCTTTAGACGTCCCATAGCATCCGACGACATATCCCGAATGCGATCGAGAGACCCCTCTTTCCCGATGACCAGCTCCAAAATATCCTCGAACTCCTTTTGTTCGAGCTGCTCCATGTCCTTCCACTCCCCGGACGTGTTACTCGCATCCCGCACCCGGGATGTGAGATCCGACACCAGTCTAATCTTCCGCTGCAGAAGATGGCGCCGCTCCTTGATCTTCTCATTATTGAACTGCTTCTGATTGATTAGCAAGGTCGTACTCTTGACCTCATCCGCTAGGCCACGGCCAAAGTCGCCGTCCTCTTCGCGCAACTCATTGAGCAACTTGTCTATGCGGTGCATATCCCTACTGGGAGTCTGCGAGTCTATCGAATTCTGTCGGAACATGATGACGAATCTATGATGATGTAAATTTATGGATAAGATGTTTATAGAGGATTAGTCGCGAGGCGGTCACGAGATGCTTATGAGATACTATTGAATGATGCGCGATACGTGATCCATTGAGAGCTGCAACGGTAATTGTCTATAGGGGCTGGTCATGTGATCAAGCGGCCCTGTGACCAAGTGGCCCTGTAGGACATGGGCGCTGGCCTTGAAGTTTTAGGGTCAGTCGCCCAAGGCTTACCTAGGTATCATAGCAGACCTATAGGTACCTAATTACACACAAATTGTATTTCGGATATCTCTTCTCTATCCTATGAGCGGCGAATAGATGTTGTCCAAATCAGTAGGCGCGCCTCTTTAAATGACAAAAATTAAAACATGGCGACGAATGATATATATCATCTATCATCTATCATCTATCATCTATATAAGTCAGGTCAGCAAAGTTGGTAACGAGATCACGACAGCCCTATTCTATTGTCTGTACCTATGTAGTTCTAGAAGTACATGTATTAGGTAAGGTAGGTAGTACTCCGTAGACCCACATGAATCTTCCGCCATTGTTACCTAACGTGACCTATCTAGGTACCTAATGTACAGGGGATAAGCTCGCCCCGGGTTCGAACCCAGGGACCTAACAAGCGCAACCCCACCCACTAGTGCTCCCTGGTTCGCTCGCGGTTGACTGATATTGCCATGGTTTGTTTTGTGATGTGATTACAATTGATTACTATCTACCCAAATAATCAATGGCATGGCATCTCACTATCACGAGCATCACTGGTCCCTTGCCATCATGTCTTAGATCCGTCTCCAGTTGTATCAATCAATATAAATGTCACTTCATACTGCTTAAGTAGAAGGTGCCATCTTCATGCGCGCAAGTCTCTAGAACTACCTAGGTACCTATTAAGGTCTTTCATCAATCGCACTTGCTTCCATGGTATTATGTATAGGTGTCATGTTGCACACGACTGTCCTGCATTCCTTGGGACATGACTCACACACAGATTGTTTGATGGCCGATTCTTAGGGCAAGTGATTTTCATTTATATATCTTCACCTCTTGAAGCACTTATTCAATCAATCTGGTATCGTCAGCTTATTCAATAATTATTTACCTTCAAATAGACCTTATTTTATTTTATACATAATCCGTAATTATGAGTGCGAGAGAGATCGCGGAAGGGGCGAATAGGTTGGCAGCAGTAATGAGGCAGTGGGAGAACGCCGCCACTATAGGCTGCGATAGCGACGTCAAGAGAGCCGCGCTGTTATCCTTCCTTGAGCAGATCTGCGGAGAGTTACGAGATGTAGACGCCGGACGTACGGAGCTCCAGGAGGGTCGTGAACAACTGGCGAGGGGGATGGCCGAATTAGAAGAAGGTAAGCAGAAGCTGAAGGCAGACGACGAGACCTTGGCAGGTCGCATGCGTGCATTAGAGGCCTATAGTATGGGGCTGGAGGCCCAGAAACAAGAGATCGAGAGGACTGCGATCGCACAGGCAGAGGAGAGGGTTCGCCTGGATGAAAGGTCCAAGCTCATCCAAGTGAAGATGTCGATGGAACAAGGGCTCTACAACTTAAAGCTCTCGATGGACGATTCTTTTGGCGCTCTCGGGACAAGTCATGAGAAACTCAAGGATGAGTTCAAAGATGAGTTCAAGTCCCTAAATGAAGACCAACGGAGGCGCGAGCAAGAGCAAAAGGAGGACAACCGGCGCCGCGAGGAGGAGAGGAAGGCCAACAACGCAACAATCGCGGAAGGGCTGGTCTACATCCACGACACTATGAGAACCATGGCGCAAGAGCAGACCGCTCTGAAGGAGGAGACGTTGGCCAGGATGGAATCGTTGGCTGACGACTGGATCATTGATCGCCCGAACCTGGAGATGAAGATACGGGAGCTCGCCAGGGAGCGCGACAATGCCCTCTTGGACCTGAGTGTTCGCAAATTCGATTTGAAACAATCGAAGGAGCTGACTGATAAACAGGCAAGGGGTCTGGAGGAGACGGCGGATCTCCGTATGAAGGTGAGTGAGATGGAGCCCAAGGCCGAAGAGCTGGACCAGGTCCGGTTCATGCTCGAGGAGACGCTCGGGGAGGTGGAGAACGGTTCGGGACCTGCAGAGGTCAGCGTGGCACAGCTGATCGATACTATGAGGGTGGGACGCCGAAAGAGCGCGGAGGAGGTCGACAGATTAACGAAGCAGGTCGAGGAACTCACCGAACAAGTGTTCGAGTCGAGGCGGGTCGACATGGACGAGGTCATGAAGAGGACCGGTGTACTCGATGGGATCAGACCGAGTGTGAAGAGAAAAGCGGACGGGATACAGCCAGGCGCTGCATCGGAGAGCCTGCCGAAACGTCAGCGGCAGGATACGAGGATCGAGTGGAGGACCAAGATTAACGCCCTGTCGTCTTTCATGCTGGCAAATATGCCTGTCCCGGACCCTGACGGGTCTGTCTCGGAGCTTCGAGCCATTCACCTTATCTTGGGGGCAGCGGTGGACCTCTTGATGTTGGAGCAGCTACACCAATGGCTAGAGGAGGCGGAGGAGGGGCAGTGGTACTGCTTCGATGCGATAGTACGGGGGTTCTCTCCTGATGCTGAAATTGACGGAAATGGCTGCTTCCGGCACCATTCATCAGCCAAACGCGAGGATTGCTATCAGATAAGGAAGGGCGTCAAAGGGAAGAACGTGCCTGGGCGTTATAGTATAGTCTGTCGCATGAGACAAGGGCCGGAGTAGTTATGTTGGTAGATAACTTTAGCACTAGTTGGTGTGGTGTTAATCGAATAAGGTTGCGATGATTTGCGTTTGGGTATGGTTGTACCATTCTATTGGGTCGGGCCGTCCCGTCACGTATCGAACAGCAACGCAGAATGACTAAACAACCCAGGGGTATGATTTACAGTTACTATATCAACGACGCTACTTACGTGCTTGGCGACAAGAAGATAAATTTGACCTGCAGCATCTCCATTTGATAACGACATATCTTTTTCGCTTGCATTTCTGTTGTCGACTCATAATTATATAAAGCCACGAATATAGTTGTTTTAACCGCCTAGGGCCTGATGTCCTTGATGCCAGGCATTCTCATGCTGTCGCGTTTGTTGCGCATTTGACAGGCTTGGAGCTCACCGTCAAAGCAAACTACCAAAGTCGAATTCTACAGAGGCGGGTCAGTCCGGCGCTTCCAGAGTTATTCTTACCGATGGCAACCCGTATTTCTATGGCAATGAAACAGAACATGCCAGATGGTGACAAGTGGAAGGAAATCAAACCATTGACTGCCGTCGTCCCATGCTTTAGAGAGCATGTCTCTAGTGATCTTTGGGGCAGAGATGGTCAAAGCCCCAAGGCTCGTTGAATTAGCCTATAAACTTACTGAAGACCGTATAATCTCTGAACCTATTTTATCGCCCTGCTTCTCCAGACCAAGCCACAACAAGTGCTTCCCGTGAATCAATATAATCATTCACTAATTGTGTAACAGTATTCGCGGTTGCATTCGTGATGCGCCTTGTGCCATCAGTTTTACAGCCGATACTAGTTTGGCTTCTTCCAAACAAGTGGAATCTGAACCGCAAGTGACGAGAACTTGAGTCCTTCGTTGGCCCCGAAGTACAGAGCCAAAAGAAGATAAAAGAAGACGGAGGCTCAACAAGGGGAATGGACTTACTCTCGTGTATGGTTCGCGATGCAACAACAGCGTTTAAACAAGATACTTTTGTACTGACAATCTTATACAGTTCTGTGGCGACGGGCACGATTTTTAGCGTTGGAAATCTGATATGCCACTTAGTCGCCGACCTGGCGGCCCACCTCGACATACTAGACGAACCACGGGTTGAGATTCGAACCAAGCACACAGAGATCGGTGGACGCTGGGACCTGCCGCCCCTGAGCAGTGTAGAGAAGCTCGAGTCGGCCATGAAGGAGACGGCACGCCTGGCTTCCAGCCCACTAAGAGCGCCGAGGACGAAAACGAGGGGCAGCAGGACGTGATAGGGTGCGGCGGGGATATTGCGGGAAGGTTTATAGTGAATTTAATAAAGGATAAAATCTGGGTGTTAATGGCCAGGAGGTCTCGCTTAGCTTCTTGATCTCCCCTGCTTGAATGGCGATCATCCCATTATTTTAATAATCAGAGGCCGAATATTTGCAGTTGCGCTCCTCTTGTTAAACCTTACTTGCAGCTAAGCACTTTTGCTTTTTAAAATATATTAAAAATATATACAGTTATAAAAATATATAAAATAAAACATTAAAACAAATAAAATAATAATTATTTTAAAAGCTTAATATAAATAATAAAATAAAATTTAATAATTAAAAAAAATAAAAGTAAAACATAAATATATTTAAGTAAATATATTTATATATACTTTTATATACTAGCTATTATTAAATAATACTTTTTTTTAAAAGTGCTATTATTAACATTTATTTAATTAATAAACTTTTTAAAGCTTTTTTTATATATTTAAGTTTATAATAAATTTTAATTTTATATAATTATAAAATAATTTTTAGATTTATTAAAAAACATTAAATTTAGTTAGCTTTTTATATATAAAATCTTATATTTAGCTATAAAAGTATTAAATATTAAATATATTAACAAAGTAAAATGTTAATAAATAAAATATTACATTTCGCTATATAAAACATATTTTTATACAATTATAAAATAATATTTAAATTTATTAAAAATATTTAAAAACGAATAACTTTAGTTAACTTTTTATATATAAAAACATATATTTAACTAATAAATTAATAATTATTTAAGTTGTTTATACATAATTATTTTAATAAATTAAACAATTCTGTTAGCTGTATAAATGTTGTTTTTATATAAATATATAATAATAATTAAATTTATTATAACTATTATAAAAAACATTAACTTTAGTTAACTTTTAATATATAAAACTATATATTTAGCTATAAAAGTATTAAATAATTAGTATATAAACAAAGTAAAATAATAATAAATAAAAGGTTATTTTTAGCTATATATAACATATTTTTTATATTTACAAAATAATATTTAAATTAATAAAGAATATTTTAAAAAACATTAACTCGGGTTAATCTTTAATATATAAAACTATATATTTAGCTATAAAAGTATTAAATAATTTATATATTAACGAAATAAAATATTAGTAAATAAAGGGTTATTTTTAGCTATATATAACATATTTTTATATAATTATAAAATAATATTTAAATTTATTAAAAATATTTTAAAAACAAATAACTCCGGTTAACTTTTTATATATAAAGAAATATATTTAGCTATAAAAATAGCAATTATTTAACTTATATATAAAGTATTATTTTAATAAATATAACAATATTTCTTGCTATTTAAATTCTATTTTTAAGTAAATATATAAAAATAATTAAATTTGTTATAATTATTGTAAAAAATATTAACTTTAGTTAACTTTTTATATAAAACTATATATTTAGCTATAAATGTATTAAATAAATGATTTATTAACAAAATAAAGTAGTAATAAATAAAAGTTTCTTTTAGCTATATAAAACATTTTTTTATATAATTATAAAATATTACTTAAATTTATTAAAAATATTTTAAAAACAAATAACTCCGGTTAACTTTTTATATATAAAAACATATACTTAGCTATAAAAATAACAATTATTTAACTTATTTATAAACAATTATTTTAATAATTAAAAAAATACTTTTAGCTATAAAAAACATATTTTTATATAATTATAAAATAATATTTAAATTTATTATAATTATTTTTAAAAACATTAACTCCGGTTAACTTTTTATATATAAAACTATATATTTAGCTAAAAAATTATTAAATATTAAATATATTAACAAAGTAATATATTAATAAATAAAAGATTATATTTAGCTATATATAACATATTTTTATATAATTATAAAATAATATTTAAATTTATTAAAAATAGTTTTAAAACTAATAACTTTAGTAAACTTAATATAAATAAAACTTTAGTGTTATTTATACAAATAGCAAATATAAAACATATTAACAAAGTATAAATTTATTAAATAAAACATTATTTTTAACTATTTAAATCTTTTTTTATATAATTTTAAAGTAATATTTAAATTAATTATATTTTAAAACATAATAACTCCGGTTAACTTTTTATACATCTAAATCTAGTTAATGTGCATCGTGCAAAATGACGAGGGGGCAGAAAAGTCGAGAAAAATCCTGTTGATGCACCAGGTGTATCAAAATTTATACTGCACAATTTCGGCCGTTAATTCACGAAACAAACATGGTGGTTTGTTCCGCGAAAGAAAAACCATTATTGAGCAATTAGTCCTCACACGATACGTCCCGAGTCATGAGGTTGCCAAACAGGAGTCTGCCTTGTTTGGTGACTGCCCGTGGAGGGTTCTCAGTGGAGATCTCTGGCAGGACCAGGTTCTCGCCGGTGCATTATACACACGTGCTTGGGCGTTCCAAGGCGAGTTTCATTGCGTCAATCGGTTCTATGTGATGGTATCCTGCCCACTGTTCCTAATCAGCGTTTAGAGAGATTTTTATCTCCTCGCATACTTCATCTCTCTAAAAATCAAATCTTTTGGGATTGTGCAACTCTCAGCGCGTGCGAAACAATGCCTGACAAAATACCAGCCGTGCTTAAAGACCAAGCCGCGACTGACAGGCACTGGCGCGAGCGTCTACAAGACACCGTACTGATGATCTTTCCGATCTCGGGAGACGGCAACAGTTCGCTGAAAGATTTCTGGTCTGCAGCTGTCCTCTCCTATACCAGCTGCGACCTCACGAAGGAGAGTGACAAGTTGAAGGCGTTTCTGGGGATCGCAAAACTTGTCCGGGATGCACTGAGTGAGGAATACAGTGCCGGCTTGTGGGAACCAGAGTTACATCAACAGCTCGCATGGCGTGTTGTAGAATGAAAGAAGAGTATTCGAACGGGAGACCAAGCTTGACCTTTCCCGTCTTGGTCCTCGTCTTCCGTCAAAGGCGCAATCGAGGTCGGAAGTCGCATGACAGGCTACCAGAACTACAAAGTCACAGACCACGACGAGCAGCCTCTGACTTTCAAAGTCAAAAACAGATTGCATGCGAGACACGTTCAGTCTAACTACACAAGGTGGCATGATGAACTCAGTTTTATGACGGCAGAGCTGGCTCAAAAACAGGTAAAGGTTGTCTCTGAGATCAAGAAAGCAGGTTTGAACTCGGAACCCATGCCCCGATCTCAGCCTGGAGCAGCGCTGGTCGAAAAAGCCAAATCCCCACATGCCGACACGATGCCAGAGCTTGAGAATGCGACACTAGACATCCAAGGCCACATTTCACGGGGGCGAATGGTCAAGTTGAGCGATGAAAAGACTTGGCAGATTGTAGTTCAAAATTCAAACGGATCGACTTCCAGTATCGAAGCATTCCCTGATGAACCACCAGAAGCCGAGGGGACCGAATGCATGTTTGTTGTTCTTTCCGCCTGTTTCCACGACGAGTACGATTCAGCTTACTATTGCTCGGGCAAAGGCATCATGGTCAAATTTGACGGAGATCATCATTATCGAAGGATCGGGGCAATTGCGTTTCGTGACCTCATGTCCGAGAGCTGGGACACATTGCGTCACCAAAGTTGCGACAGGACTGTTGAGGAGGGAGAGCATTCACTCGAAACTGGCTCAATGTTTTATTTGGACTAGAGGTGTGGGAAGCTTGAGATATTTCCTCTTTGTTCATAGACCATGAAATATGCTGTTTCGGTGGGAACCAGAACCCCGGTTTGCTACGTTGTTAGCCCCTGCCTCCAACTCCTCAATGCCAGTATGGACTCTTTCCTACTGTTCGCCGCTCCTTCGACCTGCAAGGGCGAGGTTGTACCACCATCTCCGATTCCCGCTGGACCGAATGTATCCGCATGCTTGAGTGGGCTGAGATCATTTTCAGGTTCTCGCAGGAGACTGTTTGCCCACAAGATAGACGGATGATAGTGCTCGCGGCAGTAAAGGAAGAAGTCATAATGAAATGCCATCAGTAGGGGCCGGCCCTGGCGGTTTTCCCGGACGACTAACCCCTTGGCGGCATGGAGAACATCGTCCGGACTGCGATATGGGTTGTACTTACGATCGATACCTCTGACCCTTGCGTTGAGTTAGTTTCTTGAATCTCTCATAGGTGACGCCATTCTGATCCTGTCCGACTATAGCAATAGCTTGAAGCCCTTGCGTGCGCTCATTAGTGGTTTGTGTCTCGACGCAGTCTAAACTGGTGTCGAACATATGTACGATCGCAGCAGGAAGCCGGTCGCGGGTAGCAAAGAACGCTTTGAGTGACTGGTGGCGATGGAGGAGCTCCAACCGCTTGACGGCCAAAGCAATATTCCGATCAGCACGCATCACGATTGCTCTTATGACTTCATCGGCCCTACCGGACCGAAGTAACTCCTTGCCGAAAGTCGATGCAGGTAGCTTGTCTTCGAGGCTCGATCCACTGGCTGCGACATAACCGGGCTCTTGGTCTATGGCATGTTGGACGAGATTGTGTATTCCGTTCAGGTGGCTGAGGTTGAAATCTACATGTTTATACGGCTGGCTAAAATTGTTGTTTCTGGAACTTATCAACACCCTTCTTTGAGAATTGAGCTATGACCATTGGTCACAGTATGGTGAAAACTTACCATCTGGTACAACCAGGCTTCTTAGTCCAGCAGGATCTACAGAATGATGTGATACCCATTATTTCGTCTGGATGTTTGCAGCATTCCTCACACGCCCAATATAAGTTGATTAGTCGTGGTCCATTTGTGCAGCATCCCTTCCCGTCGCAAGTAGTTACTTTAAAAGGTTCATCAATCCATGGCACCCTCGAGGTTGTCATGATCTCTATGCCTTGTCTTTGAAGATATGATATCTTCTTCGATGAACATCAAAGTGGCAGGGCTGCATCGATCAATGCCATCCATAATAAGGAAGGCCTGTTGAAGTTTGGAAACCACAGCATGCAAGGCATTTCGTATGAGAATTAATCTGTGCGAGCCTGTTTGTTGCAACCTGCATGCCACAAGGTACTTCTGATACTCGACGATGCATTCATCTTCAATAGATAGTAAGATGTCTCTGGAAAATTGCGTAAATAGGCTGTGCAGAAATCTTCAACAAACCAGCCCTCGGATGTCACCTCATGCAGTAGAAAAAGGCATGCCAGAACTTTGCCGTTACTTCGGAGCTCTTCGACTACAATGGAGCAAAACGTGGTCCAGTAACGGCCACGTTAGTTATAGCACTCGAGAAACAGTTTTTATTACTGAAACCGATCTAAGGATGTAGTGATTGATCCTTCCACAGCCTGGGAAGCCAGTGAACCGCAATTGCCAATTATTCAAATTTAACTGCCACTCTGTGAGTCTTTCATCACGGAGTATCGCGTCAAACAAGGTCCTAGAAATAGAGAAGTCGAGCTCGTGGTGGTCTGCCAGGGCAGGGTGGAGTGGATGGTGCTACTCTATCCATTTGCTCTCACCCATCTGGGTCATGTTGCATTCTGGCACTTTACTCGAATCTTGGAGCCGTTTGGTATAGTTTGCAGCTGTTGTTAAGAAGGTGCGTATCTTTGCGCTGTCTGTTTTAATCAATTCCACTGATTACTGGCAATAGCTGGCATGAGTTGGTATTTGTGGGTTTAGGCTTGGTTTCTGTGATGAAGAGCGGCAGCACGGTGGCCTGCACTAAGGAGATTGGAGTGGAAAATAAACTACCGCGACTATTGAGATACCTAGGTACGCACAATACATATTTGGCAGGTAGGTAGAAGCTGCTAATGGTGAACGAGGGTTATTCGCTATGTTACGCAGCCACATCGCAACCAGCCAATGTAACTACGTACGAGAATGGCACCCTTCTACAGCCTGCTCACAAAAGTTATCAGCGCTTCCGCTCTTGCACTTACGCGGTACAAGACCCGACTACGCCGTTCTCTAAATCCGTCCATTGGCCCTTCGGTCAATGTAGCCAAGGTAGCCTGCTTGATATCGAAACTAAAATTAGTTTGCTAGATTAGGATAGGTGCAGGTCGGTTGCCTATGCCAAGATTGCTACGAAGTAGTTTTACAACGGCGGCGGTTATTCTCAGGGAAAAGAAGTCCTGCATTGCTGCTTGGCAAGGGGGCGATGCGATGAGGCGGAATTTATTCTGTCGCGATCCTGAAGCATATCAATAATCACAGACTACCTGTAAATAGCCAAACATCGGTCTCGGGGTTCTACATCCATTGCACTCCGCAAGAATTTGACGCTGCATTTCTGAAAATAAACGTATTGTTTCTGGTTCATCTAAACCATCATGCTGTCGCCGATACTGCTGTTATTCGTGCTTGGACTTGTCCATGTCCCAGCTTCAATGATGCCAAAGTCCACGGTACCCCAACCACTGCCAAAGAGGGATTCATCTAGCACAAGTGACAGTAATGCTCCACTAGCCAATATCTGTGGCGAACTAATAGATATTGTCAACACTGGTACGTAGAACCCCCCGACCTCTTTACAACCGACCGATACGGACGTGTTCACATCTTCGCAATTAGGTACTTCTGTGTTCTATGCCTCTGCCGCCTATGACTGTTTACTCAGTGTCCCGTTCAACGATGCAGTCGCTCTCCGGTTCATCGACTACTACAACACGACCATGCAGTTCCATAGCACAGTATCGCTTCTCCCCAACCCACCAGAAGGGTATCAGCAACCTGCATTTGACCTGCTGAAAGGATTGGCTAGTCTTCGGGACAATGTCACCGCCAACGTGTACAGAAACCAGTACGCTTTTGAAGCCGACCTACAATACTAGATCTATCAGGTGCATGATAGACATGTGGACTTGTCTGCGGGCATACTGGCCGCTTTCACATTCAGCAGTCCACTGGACATTGTAAGTGCCTCTATAGATGGAAAGGAAGAGATATGGTTTAAAGGTAAGCTCTTCCACTTCAGACCATGGACCCCTATCTACAGTGTTGCTAACCAGTCCCGTTCCTAGAATACATCATCAACTACCTCAACACACCCGGCAGTCCGCCACCCTCTCCAATTGTCTCGATCAATTGCGAAGATGTAGTGGAATACTTGACGCGTTTTGCGGCTCTGAATTCAAAAGGCACCTTGGAGCCGCACGCTGATTGGAACAAACTTATGGCGAGCCCTGCTCTAGACATACAAGTTTCATTCAGCCTCTTTGCGAGTGGAGCAACCTTCTACCGCGGGGACAAGGTCAACTTCGTACAGTGAAATGGGAAGCTGACCCTCAGAGGTGGTGGGCATACTACAAGGAGCCAGAATTCACTGGCCCGTTAACAACAGGCGGTGACTTCTACAGCTACTTTGTATTAGGGTTCATGCCTGGATTGTACAGTAACACTCCTTAAGCAATATTACTTATGGAATTGCAGTAGACTGCTAGTTTTCCCGGGGTAGCACGGGGCGGTGCTAGGCCCGTGCTTATAATACTAGGGAGTAAACTATTTGTTATAATGTTAATTAAACTTGTTTTAAAACGTTTATATTAAAAGCAACAAGAAATATAATAGAATAAAATATATAATATATATATAACGTATTTTATAAGCGAATTAATTATATAAATAACTTAGTTATTTTAATATTTTAAACATTTTTTAATATAATTAACGTTTAATTTTTTAATGTTTAACTATTTAATATAATAACCGTTTAAAAAAAGATTTAACATTATTTTTATGTTTAAAACAATAAAAAAAAACTTTAAATTAACTATTAAATATATAACTAAAATCTTTAACGTTTTTTATATAACTTTATATAATTAATAATTTAGTTATAAAATATAACGTATTTTATAAGCGAATTAGCTATATAAACAAATTAACTACTTTAATATTTTAAACATTTTTTTATATAATTAATTAAAAATAATGAAAAATAACTTAACTATAATATATGCAATTAATTTAAACTAATTAAACAATAATTTGCTAGTTAATTTTATTTTGTTTAAACAAATATGCGCATTATAGCCGGGCTTGCTGCAAGTTTTATATTGTTACGCGCGTATTTTTTGCTTTTTTATATAATAATTACTTTAATAATTTTTAGCTATTTTTTATATAGCAGCTTTTTGTTTAATTAATAGTTTTTTAGCTTTTTTTATAGTAAAACTTTTTTTATTTTTTATTTTAGTTTTTTATATATAATAACGCTAGCTAAAGTTTTCGTTTGCTTTTTAAAATATATTAACTTTTTTTATTATTATTATATATTAATAATAAAAAGCTTATATATTATACGTTAACTATTATATACTTTTAATAATAGCTATTAATAAGCTATTTTAATGTTATATAATTTAATTTTAAACATATTAAAATTAAAATTTAGCTTTATGCTAGTTGTTTAAAATAGTTAATTATTAATTGTTTAATTAAAAACATTTTTCTTTTTAATATATAAAATAGTTAATTAATAATTAAGCTATAAAATAATATAATTTAAGTTATATAAAACTAGTTTTATTTTTTAAAACTTTTTATATATATTTTATTTAGTTATTAACGTAATAAACGCGTTAAAAAACGCGGTTAAAATTTTTTTATTATTAACATATAAAATATATGTTTATATTAAATGTTTAATTTTTTATATATATTTTAAAAAGTTAAAATAATTAATATTAAATAGTTAAAGCTTATAAAACAAATATAATAATATATAAAAAATAATAATATTGTTAACTTTAATATATAATTTAAAGTTAGTTAAATAATAGCTTTTATAACTATTAAAAATAAAAAAGCAATATA